>CACRXK020000377.1:40083-85456 GCA_902702795.2 Paramuricea clavata | reverse complement strand
AAGCACAAACATGACTCCAGGGCTTTATTTATAGCCTTTATATGGCCCCCTGAGAATACTGAATATAGCTACTAAATATAATTACAGTTTGTAACATGAACAATCAGATAAGCGCCATTTACATCAGGGTCTGAAATTTATATTTTTTCTCAGTATCCAAAGGGGATACCAGGATTCAAAGTTTAGTATATCCTATCCCATCCAAATAAGTTTCCATAACACTCACTGTTACAAATTACAATAACAACTGAGGAGACTCCACAGTCAACAACAAATAAACAATTAATCCACATAATCCTTCAACAAACTTCTATATGCTAGTCCTCATTGAGGAAAGACTGGTGGTAAACTGATAATATTCAAAAACTTTCAGGAGCCTATCAAAGGAAATTTTTTAGTATCCAGTCAGGATAGTATTATTCATAATTTGGTATCCAAAATCAAATTTTTGGTATCCTGTGGATATCAGGATACTAAAATATATTTCAGACCCTGTACATAAGAACCTGTTTAGGCTAACTTGGAAAAAATCTAGGTTCTTATTCGCAGGGTTTTACTGTGTTGTCTAATTTTGTCCCAAAACAGACCATGCACAGCAGCCTGTTCTGGCAACATAGATAATGGGATGGTGCCACTCTTTGTGACACAAAATCAGGCAATTATAGTACAATATGAACTGGCAAGTGTCTGGCACCTTAAAATCAGATTCCTTTGTGTAGATGGAGCTCATAAGCCTTGGCTGGCAATCCATCTACGAGAAAGAAAGCTCTGATTTCAAACCCCCAGACCCCACTTTTGGACAAGACATGTATAGTTATAACTATATCAGTCATGATCATCTAAAAATGCCAGTATATATGCACTTATACAAAGCTGTATGCACTGCAAAGCTACACTTTATTTATCTCAATGACATTTTCAGGGTTCTGGATCATTTTCATTACTTTGTGAAGAGTTTATTCTCTTTGATTTTTATACATTTTTAGATCTGACTGGTCTCCATGTGATAAAATAAGAACCTGAAATACTAGCCTAAACAGATTGGGTGTCTAAATACTGAAAAATTAGCCTGACAGGCCCTTATACAGGTTCTCATATGCAAGCTTTTACTTACAATTAGGGTGGAAAATATACTTACTAGTAATTATTACTTGAGTTTGTTTACATCATATAAGTATTTGTGATCAAAATCTTTTATAAACTAAATGTCTTAGGGGTGTTTATATGGAAGCAAGCCAGCCCAGTTACCTGAGCTAGGTGGCTTTGCCTAGCTAATTTCATCATGTAGCAGGCTGGCACCAAAACAAATCATCACGAGAAACTGTCATGGTTATGACCGTCACAACTGTTCACAGAGGCATTCATTTATAAAATTATAGATCAAAAATCTGTTGAGAAAGTCTTATTTACTACAATTAGTACAATATATTTGTATTGAGCAACTTAGGCAAACCAGCCAACCTAGGCGAGATCTGGGTCTCTGTCGGGCTTCACAAATTAAACAAGATCTTGCTTAGGCAAACAAGCCTGGTTTTCATATACACACAATACGAATATTAGTATAAATTATCTAGCAACATTAGATCTCGGCCAAGCGAGCTAGCTCAGGCACCCGAGAGCTGGCTTGCCTCCATATAAACACCCCATTAGGTCAAGTACTGTAACTTCAGAGCAACTAAATGGCATTTAAACTGTTATGTGCTTTGATCAAATTAAAATCTACTTTAGCTTTGATCAGAGAAACTTTTTGATGTGTTTCTATTAAGTTTTAAGTGAGCACAAGTTGTCCATGAGCAGACAGTCAAAGACAGTAAATCACTGCCACAGCCAAGTAGATTATCACTCTGACAAGTGACAATAACATGTATATATAAACAGCCATCCCCAAAGTCCCAAACATGTTCACTCCAAATTGTTCATTATTTTTTCATCAACAACTCACTAGTCTCGAGTATCATATCTTTAGGCCTTTATAATTATATTATGGGTTTCAGTTTGTAAACAAAATAGATAAACAGTTCGTATATATTAACGATAGTGAAATAGTGTAATAAAGAAAATTTTATAGTCATTAAAACCTCGATTGATGGGCTTCAACAAGCGATTTCTCTGAAGGATCAACATTGCAGCTATGTTTGGAGCAATCTCCAATCCTTCTAGGATTCTTTTCTTGACAACCTTTGGTAGAAGCTTGAGGATGCAGGTATATCATGGCCATTCATGGGCAGACGCAGAAATGGAATGCGCTCTCCATCGAGGAAAACAATAAAATAGATACACTTTGATACACTTTCGAAGCATCCCTGTTAGCGTAGTATCCTTTCCTACTCGTCATGTTGCCTCAATAACTCGTTATTTGACGGACTGTCGCTCAAAAAATCTCAAAATATTTTGGAAACTTCTTCGCTCCTTGGGCATTAAATTCAATTGCGATAAAAACAACGCGCGTGTTATTGCCAGAAATGAGACTGGACCGAGCACAAACACAGGATGACAACTTCCTGTGTGTCCCCACATAAACAAAAGTCCAGCACATGCGCAGATGCGACTGTAACCTACCTTTAATATATTGAAGAAGAAAAGAAGAAATACTCCAATTTTTGAACACCCACACAACAACTTTAAATGTAAGTGTTCAACTATGTAATATTCTGAAGTTTCGTATGTAAATATGTGCCATAAATTGTTGTATAATTTCATGTATATTTTTAACCGCCGTGCCGTTGGCCGATTGTATATTTTTGTATTTGGTTTCAACAATATATTGTTATTAAAACTTTGTGATCTTGCTTTGTATTTACAGATTATAATTCCAAGCAATAAATGCTGTCATAATATGTTATTCAAGCAAGTCAAACTGTCGAAATCATGATATATAAAACGACAACAAACTGGAATATTTACTACAGGCTACAACTAGAAGGTGTGAATATTGTTTATAATGTATTGACTGAGACGGTATCAATATTGACTCATTTAGCAAATATTGATATAATCTCCAAAGCAAGTTCTATGACTATGGATTTGTATGAGAGGAGAATAATTTTTCCTTTGTCTTTAATATTTATATTGTGCTATCAATAGATTCCAGACAACATTAAAAATATGCATGTTGCTGAATACATTCAGGATATATGTTTTTCATAATTTTTTCTGTGTTGGTGTCATGTACTCAGGTTGTCGTACTCACCTACATTGGGCTAGTATTCCAAAGGTCGTAGGTTCGCTTCCCACCATGGCCAGGCATATTTTTTAAGCTTGCCCTGTGTGGATATATACTCAGAGTAACATCACAAACATTATGTTTCTCATATTTATACCTGAGGAATTCCAAGCTCAAAAATTATAGTGTACCCCTGATTGCCCTGAAAAAATATCCCAATATGCTAAGTACTATACAGACCCTAATATGGTGTAATAGTAAATGAGTCATGTTCACATACCGTAAAAACAATCATTTTCAAAAGAAATCTATCAGGCGCAGAACACGAATATATGAATATCCTCCCCCCGCATTTTTGGTCTAGCTACGGCCCTGGTCAAGTTGTGTGTTTATATGGAACTGAGGCAGACCAGATACCATCTGGAGTTCATTGTAGTGTTGTGCCAACTACCAAGAAGAATTCATGATCCATGTTTACTTGAGACTTTTCAGGCAGGTCAGCTCAAAGCACCTGTCTTTATTGCTAAATAAGAGCTGTTTATATTGCCCTCTGAAAATGTACTACCGTACGGAACAGATAAAATGGCATTCTTACTGAATGTACCTGTGCTTGTACAAAGGTTTGAAATGCTATGTACGGTACCGGATATCATATCCAGGCTCAGGGCTGCCGAGAGAATTTGTTGGGCCCTGGGCAAATCTTCTTTGGGGGCATCATGACTAGACCTTAACTAGATTATTCTTAACTAGAATGCTCTAACCAATTTAAAGGACCTATTCAATTTTAGGCTCTCAATCTCAAGTTAGGGCCCTATTCCCCCTCTCGGCAGATAGTGGATAGTAAAATAATCTTACTATCCAGTATTTTGGAAGAAACCAGGTTTGACCTTTGAGATTTGTGAGCAAGGCTTTGGCAATACCCTTGTTTAGAGTGAAGCTCTTTGCTATGATTTCACATATATTTTGAAGTCAAAGTATTATAAACACCCTCACTTTATAACCAATTAAAATAATTATTTATCTTTAAAAATGAAAGTCTAAACCTTATATTATATCAACAGTATTTGACCGGATATCCTTCAACTATACGTAATAGCTGAAATCTGGCTGGATTGCAAAAAGTTTTATCTGGTGATTCAGAATTGTAACTTGATCAATGTTGGAAATTTGTGGTTGAAAAACCAGGAGAAATGTGTTCCCTGGAGAAACACCCCACTATTGCCTCATCTTAAAAAGAAGTTAGAATTTTGAACAATTTTTGTATCTGCGAAGCAGATATATATGCTATCGCAAACGTGCCGTGACCGTACCGTACCGTACCGTATCCCTAGCCATTCAGCGACGGGCTTATATAATTCAGCCAATTTATGCCAATTTAAGCCAATCAGCGATTCGTTTACATCAATTGTTTACATCTTGCCCGCTGATCTAACCTGCGAACGGGCATACTTTAGCCTCGTCAGGCCTCGTGTATAAATCGTGTTTTATATTCTTTCAAAAATATCTTGATATTTTTATCAATTTATCTTGAATTGAAGACAGCCATTGAATTTGAATGAACTTGCGGTATTATTCCGACGTTATTTATCAACATGGAAGCTTATCCTCATCTGGTAAGTAGTGAAATACCACATATTATATATTTAAATACCAAATTTGTGCAAATGTATGTCCCACATATTTTATAAGTTTTATAATACATGAGTTCGCCAGTTCGGCAAATATTTACTATACTATCTATAGTAAATATTGCCGTATCTTCGGCGTAGAGTTTACATGGAATGCACTCTGGAATTTTTTATTAATATATTAGACTGTTAAAATATTGGATATTTTCGAGGATATTTGTCAACATAGTTCGCAAAAAGATTTATACAGTATTAAAAACAATCCTTCTGTGACTTCTGTAGTATTTTAAACAGTGAAAACATTCTCAGGAGATATTGAATTAAATCCTGGTCCTGTATTTCTGTATATTGACTCCATAACTTTGTTCAAAACAACAGTCCAACTATAAAGCTGTCATCAAATGTAGTGTTAGAGCAAAGGTTGAAGATGTTATCAGTTAAAATACTTATACATTTTGGTTTTACACATTAGAGTTAATTAAACAAAATTTTTACAAACATTTTCAAATAAAAGAATCCTCACCCTCCCTGGCCTCATTACATTGTCATTTTGCTTTCTAACATAAATATTTCTCTTTAGAGATTAATACAAGAATGAAGAATAAATGTACTGGATATTGGCTGGATAATTTTGTCAGAACAACCAACTTGCAAGACAATCTTACCTAAATTCATTAGTATGGAAAATAACTTAACAGCTACAATGAGTAATCATATATTATATGGTGGATTTGATCAATGGCACACAATGTACAAAACTAAACTTGTGATACCTTCTACTCAAACCGATAATCTCCCACAACACGATTGTTTTTGTGTGAATGTGCTGTACGTGTTAAACCTAACAGTGTGGTATATCATTAACTGTGCACAGAACTGGAATTTAATTATATACTTCACTCATGACCTTCAAAACATTCTCAATTATTCAGTGGTCTTCGACATGTTCACCAAATAATTTGTGTATGTTACTCAACAGTTAACATTGGCAAGTGTAAACAACAAGTGACATAACTTTTGCTTCATATGATTACAATAAAGTTTTGAAAATTTGATGAGTATGAATTGAATTGACAGGTGACAGTTTACTAAATAGCTGGCTGTATAGACACTTTGAATATTGTTTGCATGAAATTTTTATTTCCTGACTGCATAATTATCTGTTACAATCATAATCACATTATAAAGTTAGTTAAATTTTCTCGGTGGGGGAGGGGGTGGGGTGGGGGTGGTTGTACTTGCCCTGCTGCACTCCCCGCTGTGTACAGCCCTGTTTTAAATCTTATCTGCCATTATAATAAGTGATGAAATATTTCAATTGTCCCATGTCATCTTCATTATTCAGTTTCTTTCAAGAAAATACAAAATGTGAATCAAGTTTTTTTCGCAGATACATGTACGCGGTCGCGTACCTATTTTTATCATAGCTTTAGAGTTGTGTGTTATAATATTTCCCTGGCCACTACCACGAGAATGAAATTAATTAATAATAATTAATATACATTAGGGATGCACCGCTTAAAGCATTTTGCCATCCAGCTGAAGACCAGATATGCCGAATAGTTGGAAAATATCCTACCAGATTCTCCGGCCACATACTGGATATAGAGTGATTATAAAATATATGTAGGATATTTAAAATGGGATATAGACTGCCTATAAAGTGATGTTTATATAGAGAATAATACATGGGTGCGCCAGAAATACTGTACCAGATTTATTTCGAGTGTTGAACATGAATGATATCTCACGAGTGAGCGCAGCGAACAAGTGAGATATCATGTTCAATACAAGAAATAAATCTGGTATTTCCAAGCACCCATGTATTTTTCTGTTTATTATATAAAGGACAGTATTTGAAAAGCGATAATGTTTACAGAAAAGCGATAATTGAAAAGTGATAATTTTCACATGTGAGATTATCATGAATAATCTCACATGTGTGATTATCACTTTTATCAGTGCTCGAAATCTGTATGAAGCACTATACTTTTTATAATAAAATACAGTATATTGATTTGAAATGATAGGAAAGAACTTCACAATCAATTAAACTTAAAATGTCTAATATATATGTTTATTATTTACTGTGACTGAAAATGTTACTGCCAGAAAAGTTTATGCTCTTCTGGTTAATTGTTTAACCAGTCTCTCTGCCAATGCGCCCTGTTAAATTGTAGCATGCCCCTAAAAAAGTGTTACCTAGTGATAGTTTAGCCAAACTTTCTGCCTATTTAAAATTTCAAATATTTACTCTGACATGTCACTTTCAAAAGTACTATTAGATTGAGTTTGTTTTATCTATAAGTTGTTTGATAAACACATAAAAGGTGCAGTGCACTCTTCATAATATTCTGTAATGCAAAATAATTATTTTTTCAAGGGAACGTGTTGGCCATGCATTGATGTTTAACGAAGGACAGTTACAGCAAAACATTTGTCGATTGTGTGCGCTGCTATATAGTGATGTGTTCTCATTTTTGACTGTGTCAAAGTGCCATTCAGCAAAGACTATTGGTTTTCAAATCACCTGTACTGGTAACATGAACTTTAATTTGGATTGTGAGTCTGTGACTGATGTAAACTGTTAAAATGATTCAATTGAATCAAAATATGTATATATAGACTATAGTCTTAAACTCTAAAAATAATTATAGTTTAAATTTGTAATAAATTTATTTTTAACTGTTACTACATTGGTATAATATAATTGCATTACATTGAACACTAGAAAGTAAGCTTTACACTGCAAGCATATTTAAACCTTGGGAAGTGTAAGTTTACTTTCGAGGTGTACCTTTACACCAATTTGGTGTCACCACAGAGGAAAGCGGATTTACACCAAAGCAGTGTTAAGTAACCTACGATAGTGTAAATTTACTCTCTCAGTGTAAACAAACACCAAATTGGTGTCCCCACAGAGGCAAGCGGATTTACACCAAAGCAGTGTTAAATAACCTAGGATAGTGTAAGTTTACCCTCTCAGCGTAAATAAACACCAAATTGGTGTCCCCACAGAGGCAAGCGGATTTACACCAAAGCAGCGTCAAATAACCTAGGATGGTGCAAATTAACTCTCTCAGTGTAAACAAACACCAAATTGGTGTCCCCACAGAGGCAAGCGGATTTACACCAAAGCAGTGTTAAATAACCTAGGATAGTGTAAGTTTACCCTCTCAGCGTAAATAAACACCAAATTGGTGTCCCCACAGAGGCAAGCGGATTTACACCAAAGCAGCGTCAAATAACCTAGGATGGTGCAAATTAACACCAAATGGGTGTTCATACAGACACAACTATGTACACTGAAGAGGTGTAAATTAACACTAAAATCAGTGTTAACTGACACCTTTTCGGTGTCCCCACAGAGGCAAGAATTTACACCGATTTTGGTGTTGTGGCAACACTCCCAGATTTACAGTGTAGCAAGTACAGTTTTTAAAGATGTAGAATTTTTGGCGAATCGTTAGCTACAGCAATGATTTATCATTATGCATGCAAAATTTGAAGGGGAAAACTTGAAAATTGAGCGCGCGGTGAGCATTTTGGTGAAATGGGTTTCCATCATGTGGAGTAACCTTAAGTGTATAAACAAAACAGTTAACGGAGCGTTATTGGATAACAGTGACCGGTGAAAATTCACACATTGCCAAATCCAGGAGAGTTAAGCATGCAAAGCATGAACTCCTTTTGAAAGCTTTCCAGGGATGCCATGGCTCAGAAACTAGTAAAGTTACCACATTAGCGCAGGTACTGACAGACAGCTTTTGTTCCGCACGTGTATTGTGATCAAACCGAATTGATGGACGTGATACCAAACGCTGGTAAGGCAGAAGCACCGGTTGCGAGATGAGACAATCAGACAAGTTAATAGTTACTTCAGTTTCACTCAATTCCTCTACAACCTTTCCCCTTTCAACATTTTCTAGCATCTGATTAAAGTTGAAAACAAGGTGAACCGTTCTTCTTTAATTTAAAACGTCTGTTGCTTCCCTCTGGGCTGAACAATGGATGGAAAATGTCGTCAAGCAAACCAGCTGTTAAAAACGCTTTAGTGCCGTACTGGAAGACTGCTGTGAACTGCTCTGGGTTGCTTCTTACTAAATCAAGGACACCACACGTTTTTAGTCCATCAATAAACTAATTCAGGACCGTGGTAGAGAAATTAAATAATTGCAGGCAATGCTTGCTATGGTCACGAACGGCTTCGTCTAACCATGGCTAAATCGGAAGTCTCTGTTGAACGATGCCTCTGATTTAAATTCCTCGGCGTCTTGAATTCCTTCCAGCTTTTCCAGAGAATCCTTTATTTCACCAGGAACTACTTCCTCCAACGTCGGATTCAAACATTGGACATTGCCATAGAGGACATAGTCAGTCTTTCCAAAACATTTTGGATCAGCAGATCCTTGAAGCAAACCTTTTGTTGCGAGCTGACAACATTTCATAAACTTAAACCTCTTTTTGAAGCGATATAACTAATTGTGACGAAAGGTTGAGCCACATAGCGTTGACCTCTGCATGCGTTGGTCAATAAGTGAAAAGAACTCTCTTGATGGTCCACCATGATCTACTGCTGGCTCACCAACAAACTGTACTTTGAATGGTTTACTCAAATCATTGTCATCCATGTTTTCCAGTTTCAAACATGCATCACCCCAAATATCTTTTCTACATGCAATAGACACACTATAGTAGCAGGGCTTTCAAAATAAGCCGGCGGCCGCCACAGCTCCGGCGGGTGCCATGAAGTTTACCGCTGGTTACTTTGTTTAGCACTTGAAACATCAATTCTGCTCTCCTTCCTCCATTCTAAGTTTTCACACAAAGTTGTTTTTCCTCAACTTGGTCTGTACTTTATAGCCTGGTTATTTTCGAAAACGACTATTTCGTAAAACCGATTTAGTTATTTGCCATCTTAAATCTTGAAGTTATCTTGTTGAAGAATTATCAGTGGTGCCTAAATTACATTGAATTTGTACTCGAGTAAAAGTAGTAGTAACTAGAGGGCACTCAGAGACTGCATACCTCCGCCCGTTACTCGGAAGTGAAACGCAACCTTGCAATTTCCTAAGAAAACCACTTTGCAATTCTTAGGCATAAAAGATTTTAGGCCCCCGCGAATTGAAATCGAATTGCTAATAGATCACATTACTGTTGTTGTACTGTACAGTACTTGTAAAATAAAAACTTATTAAGTGTCATTAAATAAATGCATAAATTTTGCTTTATGCACTCGCGCGTGCAGTAATTTTCACAGTGGTGCTATTTTAAATTCCCAGGCAGCTAAAATCTTTTGTCTTTAAAACAATGTCGATTTCTTGGGAAATTCCGAGGTTGCGTTCTTTTTATACACCCTGCATTGAAGTAATCTAATGTTGTTAGAATTTGAATGGACTGGCACTTTGCTGAACGTAATAATGCGTAACTCCGTAAGCCTTGTTTTAGACATTGAATTTCGGTCGCGTGAAATGCAACTAAGACAATAGACTGATGAAGGCCGAAGCTTAATGAGGTTTATCATCTCATTATTGTCTTAGTACTGCGTGCATAAATTATACACGTCCTAATTACGCATTCAGTAATATTTTTTTTAATTGACCGGGAAAAGCAAGACAAAATTTTGTTCATTTCTCGTTCAATTTTTAACCAAATTCAACCAAATTTTAATCAGTTCTTCCTTAGCCGATGGGAAATGCACTCATGCATCTACGGATATGTTTCGTATTTCTTGAGTTATCGTGCTCACAGACAAACACACACACACACATACACACACACACACACACACACACACACACACACACACATACACACACACATACAAACCCAGATGATTACATAACCTCCTGGCGGAGGTAATTAACAATAAAACGACTTGAGTAAGAGTAAAAAGTACTGGAGGCAAAACGTAATTAAATAAAAAGTACAAAGCATCCTTAAAAATACTTGAAGTAGAAAGTAAAAGTACTATATTGTGTTTTGGATTGACATACAAAAGACACAAAACAGCACACGCATTATATGCGTGCACCTAATATACAATATTTCACGACATGATCTACTTTCCAGAGTCCAGACCCCGTTCAAGATATAAGAAATCCATTAGATAAATAATGCTTTTAATGAAACACAAAAAATAGTTTAAAAATCCGTAAAATAGGGACATAAAATCGAAAATAAAGTAGTGAGACAATCTCTCGTCTTAGTATCCGCATGGTTAATAGAAAATAAACATGGTTTGGAAGCTCGACAAAAGTCATTGTTCGATGTTTTTGTTTGGGTTGATGCACTTTCACGGTTATTGAACGTATTGTATTTTCAGTATAATGAAGCAATCATCCAATAGCAACGTTTGGGTCCAGTCGTTCAGGCATACATTTAAATATTAATAAACCTAAGACAAACGAATTGTGCACCTTCATGTCCTTTCCAACATAAATTGTATAACCATTGTTAATCACTTTGAAATCTGCCGGCTTTCCAAACCATGTTTGTTTTCTATTAACTTTGGTATCCGTTGCCATTACTACTTTGTTTTTCAGTCAGTTTGACAACGTTCAAGAGGGAAATATATACTAAATTTTATCAACATTCATTGAAAACATCACGTCTTTCCTACTAATAGATTTAAAGAAAGAAAATTAGCGAAACCTACCGCTTTTGTGGGGTTTTCCTGGAGAAAAACTTTCAAAACAAAACAAACAAGAAAATCGAAGACGAAGTGTTTATCCGCGTTTATGCACGCTGACGCCATAATTATAAGAAAGGTTTAATTAATTAAACGAGCATTTGGCAGTGTTTCGAATCTTTTTGGTGTTTCGAATCTTTTGGGGTGTTTCGAATCTTTTGGGGTGTTTCGAATCTTTTGGGTGTGATTTGAATGTTTTAGGTGTTTCAGATGCATATTGAGGTGTTTTATGAACTCTGCATGGGGAGCATATTTTTTCCTTGAGGGGGGGGTGTTTTGCACATATGGACCACCGTATATTTACCTTCAAGGTGATATTCTTGGCCAGAGAAGCTCGGTAGTTCTGGATTAACAACGTACGACATTACTCTAGGAAAGAGCTCAGCTAAACCAGTGTATTCAAGATACTCCTAAAGCAATCAGTGACATATTGTAACAGTAAATAAGTAGATAAAGATAAACCACTTTATATACACCGGTGCTGTGGTTAGTACATGTATACATTAATATAATATAATCGTGATTAAAATTAATATTAATTTTTAGTCTAAGTCTAACTACCTATTAGCCTATATGCAGGTGAATTGCAGCCAATCTCTTGAATTAATGAAACGGCGGCCATGATGAGCCAGATTCAATGAAAGACAATGAAATTCTTGTGTTAAAATACCAACAACAGGGTATCTCAGAAACAGCGATCTTGACCAACTTCAGCATGTTCGCATGTGTTATAGATATCAGTTTATTGATAATATTTTACACTTAGACACAGCAACTCAACTGTCTAATGATTATCCTCTTTTGTATCATATAATATCATTTTATTTTTTTTTATAATCATTATAGTCCTTCTTCCAAATATGTAAACATAAATAAATAATATAACTCGGGAAATGTAATGTACTATAAGCATACTTGGAAATAAATTCAATTCAATTCAATAAGAAGGTCTTGAAGGGGTAAATGGGAATTATTGGACTGGGGAAATGGGATACGGGTTACTGGGACTGGGAATGACAGACACAAACATGGGAATGGGAAAACCCAAATACTATTATAGAGAGAGTTGTAGTTGGACATTCCAGAGTGAAATAACTTTAAGCACAGCTACAGAGCATGCAATCGTGATAGAGAATTTGTCTAAAAACATTCCAGGGAAACTGAATTTAATCGCTTATGGCTCAATGAGGTCATTTTCTCCACTATTAGTCATATACCTTTTTCTCGGTAAAAATAGTTCTAAAGAGGGCAATTGAAGGCATGCAGAATTGTGTTTAGAAGTCATCAAATAGATGAACCACCTGCTCTGGGATTTTCTTTCAATTTCACAGTGGGACTGGGATTTGATCTAAAAAAGGGCTGAGAAAATGGGATATAGAACCCCCCTTCGGGAACCTCTTATAAAACAAATAATAGACTTAAATAACTGTTGATAATTTTGCCACTTCTTTTTTAAGCTTATTAATTGTTTGGTAAAATATTAGTGACTATTTGCTTTTTCGTTTGTTATGCACTGCTTAAATTAACATGCACAAAGGTGGGAAATTGTGATTTCGACCAGCAAGTTTAACCGCCTCGGACTTGGCCATTCTTGAATGGAGTAACACAACAAGTGTTATTCTAAAGCTAAAACCCTAATATTTATTAATACAATCAATATTAAACGCGTACGAGCACGCTAAAATTGGACACCCTGTTTAAGGCCGTTTTCCACAATAACCGTATCGAAGCGTAGCGTATTTCCTTGAGCACTATATATAGAGTGGAACTAATGACTTCGACACAAAAGAAAATGCTATTGTACGTTACGGGACGTTGGGGACGATACGGTTGAACTGGAAAACGGCCTTAAGTACGCAGATACTGACGGCGATTAAATGCTTCAATACGATAGCGTATTGGGAAAACTGTTTGAGTACGAGGCAGTTAGGAAAATATTGCAGTGTTAGCCAACCGAGCTAGGAGGCTAAGAAAGGGGGAATAACCTATAGTTCCAAAGAAGTATAAAAACATAATTTAAAATTACGATATTCTGCATCAGCTATAAATACAGATGTATGGCTCTTCTTTAATTGGTCTGTCTTTATTTAATTTCATTTCATTTATTCGATATTTTAACAGAAATATCCAGTTAGGCTACAATCCTGGCAAAAACTAATGAAACATCCAGTACGATTAACAATTTAATCTATTCTTCTCCCCTTTCCCCCTTACAATGTTGATTAAGTACTGTTTAATAAACGAGCAGGAATGTTTTATTATGTTTAAAGACACGAGCGCGCAGCGCGACTAGGCTTGGGCGGTTTACCGGTTTTTCGGGTTTTTTCGGTTTTATTTTCAAACCGTTTTTCTCGGTTTAGCTTTTACAAAAACCGGAAAACCGTCATTACGTAATTGTTTACTGTCATCGCCTGAAACTCGATCTTAATTCTCAAAACATGACACTAATCAAACTCAATTACATGACACTAGATACAAATTCATTTCTTTTCCGCAAAGTCGGTAAGAACTAAAGAGGTATAAGTTTTCAAATGCGTTCTTGACCCTTTTATTTTAAAACTGAAGTTGTTTTAGGTTACCTTTGCAGAATGTTGCGTTTTGCCATGGACTGTTCGTTTGCTTATGTCAAAGAAATACCACAATTCTTCCTCATTCAGTTGAAATAAAAATTAAACGGAAAAAAACGGTTTTCCGGTTTTACCGGTTTAGAATCAGACGGTTTTTCGGTTTTGATTTCAAGCAAAACCGCCCAAGCCTAAGCGCGAGTGGCTTTAGACATAATAAAACACGACCTGCGAGTTAATTAAACGGCTTCAAACACGGCTACAAATTCAATAGATATGCTGCCTATTAGACAGTATTCTTTATATAAAGAAAACTAATGAGGACACAACTCACGAGCGCGCAGCGCGAGTGGCTTTAGACCTAATAAAACACGACCTGCGAGTTTATTAAACGGCTTCAAACACGACTACAAACTTTCAATAGAAATACTGCCTTATTAGTATTCTTTATATAAAGAATACTAATGAGGGCACGACGTGTTTTATCAGGTTTAAAGCCACTGCACGTGACATATTATGGTTGACATGATTTGCCAATAAGCTTGTGAATTATTAATGAGTGTTTGAAGTACTGTTTAATAAACGAGCAGGAGTGTTTTATTAGGTTTAAAGCCACGAGCGCGCAGCGCGAGTGGCTTTAGACCTAATAAAACACGACCTGCGAGTTTATTAAACGGCTTCAAACACGACTACAAATTCAATAGAAATACTGCCTTATTAGTATTCGTTATATAAAGAATACTAATGAGGGCACGACTACAATAGATACTGCCTTATTAGTATTCTTTATTTAAAGAATACTAATTAGGAGTGTTTTATCAGGTTTAAAGCCACTGCACGTGACATATTATGGTTGACATGATTTGCCAATAAGCTTATGAATTATTAATGAGTGTTTGAAGTAATATTTAAAACACGAGGAGTGTTTTATAAATATCTGATAAAACACGACAAGGAGTGTTTTGAATAGCTTAAAATACGACTACAAAAGGATACTAATTAGGATGAACAATTATATAATCATACTAATTAGTATCAACAATTATATAAAGAATACTAATAAAGATGAGTTTTATCAGATATAAAGTCACTCCACGTGACATATTATAGCTGACATGATTTGCCACAAGGTTTATGAATTATTAATGAGTATTTTAAGATGAGTAAAAAACCTACACATAGAGCTCTCTGCCATCGATGAACTATTGAACACAATTTTTTAGACTCTACTGCCAACATTGTTCGGGGGCGGGATTTTGTCTATTATATTGATTATTTTATCTATTTTTATAGGTGTTTCATTAACTTTTTGCCAAGATTGTAGCTTAAATGGAGTCCTTATATATCATTTTGTCTGCAGTATGAAAAATATATTTATTCAAAAGCTGTAACATTTGCACTATTTACCTCTAAGGTCGGTTGGGGACTTGGCAAAAACTGCAGATATTCTTCCATCTTTCGTAGGACAACACGTGCTGAAAAAAGAATAGCATTATTATAACAGAAAAAGTGTATGAATTATATGTGCAGGCTACTAGAGTTGGTGTCTGAGAGGCAAACATAAATTGAATTTAAAAGAAAACGGCCACTCATATGCTACTCCGAGTAACCGAGTTCTCAAACAAAATCTCAACAACAACAGTCCTGCTTTAACTGCCAATTGACAATGTGTTTGTTTTAAATAAATACCATCCAAAATGGCAAACATTAAACAACATTCCACATAATGTGTTGTGACGTCACTCACAGGGGGCTGAATACATAACTTACCTTTTGGTTCAAACGAGTTTTGATATTCAATTTTATGGCTGTTGCTGATCTTTCCACTTTTAGTCTGTTCGTTAAAGATTAATAGTTTCAGCAAAATATATAGGCCATCATTGTTAAATTTCTGGGACTGGTCATAGGAAGGGCGCTTGTAATGTTCAATCAGTGGGTTAAAAATACTAATATTTGCAAGCAACCGTCAACTGCAAACGTTTCTCAACGTTTCAAACGTACACGTTTGCCGTTACTTTTATACACGTTGTACAGTAGATCCCACCCAATATGGGGCGTTTAATTAAAAAATGCATGTAAAAAGGGAGGTTTTAGATCAAATAAAGTGTAGTTTAACGACCAAAAGCAGACTGTGGGTGCAAAGCTTTGACTTGTACTGACATTGTATTTAACAGTGTAAAATCGAAAGAAAATTTGATAGAAAACCTCGCTTAATGCATGTTAAAAATATGGGCGGGACCTACAAACGTACATTTGAAACGTAAACAAACGTTGAAAAAACGTTTGCAGTTGACGGTTGCTTGCAAATGGTAGTAACGTGTGGGTATTGCATAATATTATTTGCACTGCCACTGATGAGGCGTATATAGAACGCCGAAACATTCGTGTCTGCAAATTGTATTAGGGGCCATTCACAAACGATGTCCGGCCAAATGATGGATTTTCAGACCCCCCCCTCCCCCCCTTGTCCGGCATTGTCCGAATTAGTGACCCCCCGCCCCCCCCTCCACCCGGACATCCGCCCTGCCTCGCAAAAACTCACGCAACCTTGTATATATCAAGAGTAAAAAACTTTATTTACTTTTAGAACTTTTTTATAACTGTAAATGTGAACACAAAAATATATAAATTACTAATTAAAACAAAATCTAGTGTTAACCGCATAGTCAAAATGCCAATTTCACAATGGGAAGGACTGCTCAAAATAGAGGGAAAAAGAAATTTGTTTTTGAATTTTTTTAAATTTCGGACATCCGGATTGCTAAAAACCCCCCCTCCCCCCCTATGTCCGAGTTTGTCCTGATTTTCCAAACCCCCCTCCCCCCCCCTCGGCTCGGACATCCTTTGTGAATGGCCCCTTACGTAATGTTTCATAATTTCATTCATATATACCTGGTGGCGCAAAAAAAGTTCTGCTGTTTAATTTAGTATAACGTAAAATCTAAAAGAGCATTGCATTCATTATTGTCTAACTTAAATGTTGATATACGCCATGTGCCTTCTCATGCAATATTTATCAGTTATAGACCTTTCACTCGGGGTATTCCACAAAAAATTACCCTGAGGGATGAAATATTCCGAGGGCGAAGCCCGAGGAATATTTCATCCCGCAGGGTAATTTTTTGTGGAATACCCCGAGTGAAAGGTCTATAAATGGTATATTATACCGAACCTTTCAAAAATAAGTAGAAAACAAATACCATTCAATTAACTTTTAATTTCAAAACACAACTTTTGATAACTTTACATTTAAAAAAGTCGAATTTCCCGCTCAAGCGTGGTATTCGAAGTCGAATACCATGGCCCCGGGTAAAACACCCAGGGTTCAAATTGCCTAGGTCATAGTATTCGCTGAAAAATACCATGGTCATGTGGTACAAATTTAGTTCTCTGATTGGACAAGCTCATTGTGAGGTATAATATTCGAATATACCGAATATTCATAGAATATTGCATGTGCCTTTTCATGCAATATTCGAAAGCTCGTCCAAATAAATATTTGAACCATGCAGCGAACGTTTGAAACTCTTAATATGAACTATCCTGGCTTCGCATCTAACATCTTTAAATGTTTGGAAGTACGTGTCTAGAATTAGTCACGTAAAAACGGCCTATTAAACTAATTTGATAACCGTTACCATTTTATCGTAAGCATTCGTTTCAATAAAGCGAAGTTGAAGTTAAAAATATTTATTATATAAAGTATAGTGCTTTATAGAAATTTCGAGCACTGATAAAACTGATAATCTCACATATGAGATTATTTATGATAATTTCACATGTGAAAATTATCGCTTTTCAATTACGGCTTTTCTGTAAACATTATCGCTTTTCAAAGACTGTCCTTTATACAGTATAATAAACAAAAAAAATACATGGATGCTTGGAAATACCAGATTTATTTCTCGTGTTGAACATGATATCTCACTCGTTCGCTGCGCTCACTCTTGAGATATCATGTTCAACACGAGAAATAAATCTGGTATTTCCGCGCACCCATGCATGTATTATTCTCTATTTATTGGACGGGTATTCTTTTGCATGAAAATGCATGAAAATTAGCTTAAGGCTGTAGTTTTGATTAAAAGTTTCTCTATTCTAAATATAAATGTCGCTGGGGAATCGATTTCTAACGTTCCAAGAAACGTCGCGTGTTTTTTTTTATAAATATGCTTCGTTTAAGGAAGGACCAAAGGGTTTGAATTTGTTTAGAATATACATGCAAGGGTAAATAACGCTTGTGAGGTTATACGGCGTTGGGCAGGTCGCTGTGGTAACCTTCTTGCTCGAGTGCGAACAGTTATGAAAACGTTATTCGAAAGTTTTTCCGAGAGGGGACTTGTCACATTCTCAACAAAGGACGAAGTGGTCGACCGAGAACGGCAAGAACAGCTGAAAACATCGAAATAGGTCGTTTTGGGGTAATTCACGACACTTCCAAAAATGTTTACTCAAGTTTAAATGCAGCTATCTCGATCAATATTGCATGAAAACGCACATGAAAACGCACACGGCGTTTTTCAGAATTTAAGTTAGACATTACTGAATGCAATGCACCTTGTTTAAGTGTAATTCAAAAATCTTAAACCTTAGACATTGAGCGTCCAAGACCAAGGTATAATGGGTAACTTCCTATTTAGAGTTTTACATCTTATAGGTTCCAAATAAGCAATAACCATCATACCTTGCACGCTCAATATTTAAGGTTCAAGATTTTTAAAGGACAACCTTTTTTGAATTGGCCCATATCAGCATAACCATACCAGCTCATATACGATTCGAGCTCATGGTACAATTGTTAAATATATACACTTCCCTTGTGGTTGTTTGTATATATATATATATATATATATATATATGAATATTAAAAATGTTAAAACAATTCCTTCAAGCTTTTCCTGAATTTTTCGAGAGTTTGTACTGATCATCTAATGGCAGAGCACTGTATAATTTCGCTCCGCCAAAATAAAAACTTTGCTTTGCTACCTCCAGCTTCACGCGAGGTAATCTTAACATGCAATTGTTATTTCTTGTTCCTTTTTCATGACTAATCATTGTAAAATACTCGTCAAAAATTGGATTATGTATTTCCTGTTCTAAACACCTCTTCACAAGCAGGCAGAATTCACATTCGATGACGTCAATGATGCTCTTTGCTCGTTTTTGAAGCGAAGTTAACTTTTCCTTTTGTATCTCTGTGATGGTCATTTTGACGGTGCTATAAGTTAATATAGGAAGTATTATCATCCTAAAGATCTTCAACGCTGCGTCAACTGTTAAATACTTTCTGACGTTTTGTAACAACCTGAGACGACCACTTGTCTTCTTGTACGCACAATCAAAATTGGTGTTCATAAGTAGGTGACTATCCACAGTGTTACCCAGGTAAACGTACTCCTTGACAAAAGATATTTCAGTATTTTGATATTGGATTTTAAGATCTCTGCCATATTTACTAATCTTCTTAGATGTTCCGAAGAGCATTGATTCTGTTTTGCCCTTTTTAAGGTTTAGTAAAAGTTCATTTTCCCTGCAGTATTTTCCAATGTTTTCCATTTCCAGATTTAGCATATCCTCAATCGCGTTCACATCATTGCTTGAATAATAAACAACAGTATCATCAGCATATGTGATCACATTTGAATGCTGTATCCTATCCGCAATATCATTGAAAAATACTATGAACAGCAAAGGCCCAAGAATTGGGTCTTGGGGAACGCCACAGAAAATAGGCTCCATATCGGAGTGCACATTATTGATCTCAACTATTTGATTTCTGTTGAACAGGTAATCGGTAAACCAGGTTAATTCGTTGCCCATAACGCCGTAAGATTCCAACTTGTTCAGCAATATTCCATGACCAATGGTGTCGAAGGCCTTACTGAGATCAATGTAAACAGCTTCCACAAATTTTCCACTATCTAACTCACGACGTATATTATCGCACAGCAGCGTAGCAGCTAACTTAGTTGAACCACGACGATGTTTTCGGAAACCATATTGGCAATTATTCAGTAAATTATTTCCTTCAAGATAGTCCAGGAGTTGCTTGTGCACAGCTTTTTCAATGAGCTTTGACAATACCGGCAACACTGATATAGGTCGATGGTTTCCTAACAAGTTTGCGTTTCCAGATTTATAGATTGGTACAATTTTTGCAATCTTCCAAAGACTAGGTACCGTGCAGCTTTTGATTGATAAGTTGATGACGTAGCATAGAGGACCGGAAATGTACTTCGCACAGTCTTTCAGCATTCCAGGTGGCAGTTCATCAATACCGGTAGCTTTGGTGCGCTGCAGTGATCGAAGGTCTTGCTCAATCTGTGCCTTCGATACGCATTTGAAGAGAAATCTCTTATCTGTCTTAACAGAGGGTGGCTTAATGTATCTCCACGCAAAATGAACGAGTGGAATTGCTTTCGTCTTCAGCGAAGAAATAACGTTTTTAAAATAGTTACTAAAGCTATTTGCACGAACTTTAGAATCATCCCGTGACAAAGATGACAACATTGACTTGGATGACTTGTTTGGAAATATATTCTTAATGCAGTTCTAGAACTTTTTGGTTCACCACTTTTCTCATTTAACAGATTACGATGATATTTCGCCTTGGCATGTCGGACTTCGTTTGTACACTTGTTGCGTGACGTTTTGTAAGCTCTCCAGTCTGCTGGATCTTTTGTTCGACGGGCTTTTCGTAGTAGTTTGTCACGCTCACTCAACAAGCGTTTCAATTCACTTGTTAACCATTCACATTTTCTTCCCTTTACCCGTTTCTCTATTAAAGGAGCATGTTTACTAAACGTCTCTCCAAGAATATTATTTAAGTAATCCAGTGCTTTATTTACGTCAAGAATTTCATATAAAGGTTGCCAGTCTATGTTGATCATATCTGCACAAAGCTCATTATGGTCGTAGTTCTTATAGTCTCGGCATTTAATCATTCTAGGATTGTAACGTTGGTGGTTAATCTTTCTTATACAAGCAACCATGTCATGCATGGTCGCTGAGAGATGTTGCTACAACGTCAACTGCAGATATATTTTGTGCAGCGTTAGACAATATCAAGTCGATTGTTGTTGACGATGTCTCCGTTAAACGGGTGCATTTCTTTATAAGTTGTTTAAAACCAAACAACTTTACGATCGTCTTGAACATTGTGTTTGAGGACGTATCATTATAATTCACATTAAAATCGCCCATTAATTGTTTTCATTGTCAATAATGCGCAGATGGTCTTGTAGTAGGTCGTTAAAGTTTCATTGGTGGTATTTGATGTCTCAGAAGGACAATATATAGAAGCATCCAACGATGAAAGGTTTTGCACTTTTCAAAAATATCTCAATCCATAAACACTCGATTGCAGTAGAATTTTCTAAATCAGATCGCCGTTTAAATGAAATTCCATCCTTCACATACATACCAACTCCACCACCCCTTCCATAATCACGATTTCGTGTGAGAAAGACATAGCCGCTCAGAGCATAAAGCTCCTGGGCGGATAAGCTCTCGTATTATAAGAATTGTGCGTTTTTTGAGAAAAGCATGAAATTTCTAACATAGTTAGTGCATACCATAAGCTTTATTTTCAGATGTGGAGGGAAGTCAGGTTTGACCTTGGGGACCGTGTAAGGTCAATCCAAGATGGCCGCCATTTCTCATGACGTAATCACACCAACCACGCTAAAATTTGGAGCCAAGCAGTGTAGAAAAACATATTAGGTGTCTTTGTATGATAAAATTATGAATACACGTCCAATTGGTGATACGTTTAAGATCGCGATATGTAGTTTATTAAAAATCAAGGTCAAGCTCAAGGTCAAATTGTTCCAAAACGACTGTGGCACCTAATGGTTGGGATGTCATACTAAAGTTTCCTTATGATGCCCATAAATACGGTCGGTGACTCATATGGATCAACGTCAATAATTCAGTATGGTGTCCAAAATTCATCTTTGTAGCTACATCGGTTGTATATTAAAATTAGGGTGCTTATATCGCAGTTAGTATATAATACCAGTGAATACTTGTCCTGAAAACAGGTCCAGTATTTTTATTACAAATTTAAAAAAAAAGGTTTTAATAAGTACACAAATATATTATAAGATATAACCATGTATAAATGTTCCATATTAGCGTCTTTGTAAGCTAAGTTGGCACCGATCAGCGGTCAAGAGTGCGGGCTCAGCCTTTTCAACATGGCGACTGGAATTAACATATTTATGAAATCCAGGTGAGTAAAAAAATATTAAAAACATGTTTTATATAATGTACATTATGTAAAACATGTTTTTTATATTCAAGAAACCAAATTTTGAGAATTATTCTTAAATAAATCACTTAAAACTTTATCTTAGAACAAGGTGAAATGCAGAGTTTATCAGTTTGATATAACGCTAACTGCAGCTAAACACGCCATACCTGCCTGAAGCCAAAATGTTTTTTTTCTGAGTTATGAGCAGAAATACTTAACACTGAATGTTGGGCTATATATTAAACTGAAGCTATAGCAAAACGATATTTGGTGTGGGGATTTCAAGGCTGTAGCTAAAAGGGAAATATTTTAAAAATACAAAAATGGCAAATTAATGGCAATTATTGTTATATTTTTTAAATATTTCCCTTTTGGCTGAAGTCTTGAAAGTCCCACACCGAATAGCGTTTTTCAATAGCTTCAGTTTGATATATAGCCCAACATTCAGTGTTAATTATTTCTGTTCATAACTCAGAAAAAACTAAAATGCAAGTGGCTTCAATTTTGCCCCTGAGTTAGCGTTCAGTTTAGATTTGCCTATCCGTTTGGTAAAGAGATAGATAATCTTGTAGTTTGGGCCCATGTACTATTATAAAACATCGTGAAAAAAACATTATAATGATATACAAACTGGTGTAAAAATGCAAAAGAATGGAGTACGAAACAGGAGAATTATGAACCAACTTTAATTTTGACTATTAATTAATAAACTTCGTGATTCCTTTTGTGTAGTAACATCCACAATTGACGATGCTCTTGATGCTCTGGTATTATATGATTATTTCAGAATCTATTTTCTTTCTTGTCTCAAACATGCCGAAGCATCATGTATTGATTGATCCTGCCCGATCTATTCCATCCAAACGATCCAAGCCAACACCAAGCATCAACTGGGACATTTGTATCCTCTGTAGAGAAGTTCAAAATGAATCTTTACAGTGCCCACTTAAATCGACAAAACAGCCTGTTGGTAGTGGCTATACATCATTGGCAGAAGACCTACTCCGATTCCAGACTCTTCAGCATATGCCAATGGACCTGGACTTGGACCAACTGGATGATGGAAATGGCATAGAAGCCACTTTGCAGGCACACAAGGCGGTGTGGCATAAGAAATGTCGCTTGAAATTCAATAAAAAGTCGTATGATGAGCAAAGTCGGAGAGAATCTTGTACGGTACAACAGCCAATTACCTCTACTCTGCATACACGATCTGCTCACACTCATCCAATGAACACAGAGCCTACTTGTTTCTTTTGCAACGAGCCGGCTGGTTCTGCAGTGTTACACAATGCATCGACCTACTCAATTGACGTAAATGTACGTAGGATTGCCCTTGAACTCGAAGACACTGCTTTGCTGGCCAAACTAGCAGCAGGAGACATGATTGCCATTGAAGCCAAATACCATCACGACTGTTTGCGTTCACTGTATAACAGAGCCAGGAAGGCCGCACCCAAAGGCAATGATGAAGATGATTCTTGCCTGCATGGCATAGCCTTTTCTGAGTTAGTGGCATTCCTCGAAGACAACAACAGTGATGAGGACACTGCTCCCGTTTTCAAACTGGTAGACCTAACTGAAATGTACAAGGTGAGATTGGAGCAGCTTGGTGTAACTGTAGAGAAACGGATTCACGCCACCAGACTGAAAAATAGACTGCTTACCGCGCTTCCTGACCTGAGAGCTTATTCGCAAGGCAGAGACACACTTTTGAGTTTCGAGAAGAACATTGGACCAGCCCTAATGATGGCCTGTTCTCATGATAGTGATGCCATGCATTTGATGCGAGCAGCAAAAGTAGTGCGCAAAGAAATATTCGACTCAGGTTTCGTGTTTGATGGGACGTTCAAGGCAAACTGCCAGGAGGAAGCTGTGCCACCATCCCTTTTGGCTCTGGTCAACATGATACTCGATGGGGCAAACATAAAGGATCAGAATCAGCTGATCCACACGACCACCACAAAACCTGCCTTAACAATCGCCCAATTGATGGTGTTTAACTGCTCTTCCGATCTATGCACGGAACGTGAATGCATCAAGCTCAGCACGTCATAGCCGCAGCAGAGAGACTCCAATACAACTCTATCTGTCTCTCAAGATCCACGCAGTTACACGCAGTAGAGGGCTGGTTGACACACTGTTCAAGCTGGGGCTGTGTGTCTCCTACGACAGGCTGTTACAACTTACATCCGACATTGCCAATGGTGTCTGCCAACGCTTTAGGATGGAAGATGTTGTGTGCCCACCAAAGTTGCGTCAAGGACTGTTCACAACAGGAGCTGTGGACAACATTGACCACAATCCAAGTTCTGCAACCGCCAAAGATTCTTTCCATGGTACAGGAATCTCGCTTATGCAACATCCGTCACACACAGATGGTGGAACTGATCGTGGTGTACCAGTGATTGGTCCGGGCACTTCATCAAAGTCAGTGACATCTCTGCCATCAGCCTACACAATTGTTCCGCCAGCTGCCTTCAAGACCAAGGAATTCACCGCTCCAGCTATTCAAGGCCCAGCGAGACCTTCCAACCTGCCAGCTGTTGCAGCTGCCACAGAAGATGAATATCTATGGCTCAGAAAAGTCAAGACAGCTCTTGAAAAATCCACTGTTGATGGCTGGATATCGTGGTCTGCCTACCATGCTGACATGCACCAAGCTGTCATACCACCTCCAGCAATTAATGCACTATTGCCTTTGTTTCTTGACAATGCGCACTCAGTAGCAATGATACGGCACTCCATGGACATTGTCAAGGCGGCAGTTCAACATTTGAACCCTGGTCAGGTGCCCGTCCTTGCTGCTGACCAACCACTATATGCACTTGCCAAGGGAATCCAGTGGACTTGGCCAGTCATTCACGGAGAGGATCACTTCTTAATCATGTTTGGTGGTCTACATATCGAGATGGCCATGCTGAAGTTGCTGGGAGACTGGCTGGAAGATAGTGGCTGGACGAACGCCCTGGTACAGGCTGACATTGCAAGTGCTGGAACAGCAAATTCCTTCATAAACGCCAGCCATGTCACAAAGACCCGCCATGCACACCAGGTCACAGCTGCAAGCCTTTACGCACTCCTCCAAAAAGCTTACAATGAAGACAGCACATCCGAATATACTGATGCTATGCAACCAGATACTCCGTCTTTCGAGGAGTGGTGCATACAGCGAGCAAATGCTAGTGTTCACTTTGACTACTGGCTTAAGACGTTGTCATTGGAGCTTCTCTTGTTGCGGTACATTAGATCACTACGTGAAGGTAACTTCCAACTGTACGTGGACTCCCTGACGCAGATCATGCCTTGGATGTTCGCTCTAGATCATACACACTACTCGAGATGGCTTTCCGTACACATCCGCGACATGACGACACTTGCTGAAAAACACCCAGATGTTTTCGCTGAATTCAAGTTAGGAAACTTTGTGGTACACAAAACCAGCAACAAATTCTCTGCCATGGCACTTGATCAGTCTCACGAGCAGAACAATGCAATGGTGAAAGGCTCTGGTGGGGCTATTGGATTGACTGGCAATCCTGGAGCACTGAGACGTTGGATGGTAGCAGGGCCAGAAATCGCCAGACTTACAACAGAGTTTGAGGAACAGGCCATGAAGCAACATCATGACACTAAATGCAGTCATCATGACCAGCAACCTGGGGTGCAAGCAGCATTCTTGAAAGAGCTTAAAGCACTTGTAACAGTGCTGGACGAGATGGGAAATCCGTTCTTAGAACACAGTGAAGACCTACTAGTCATTGATACACGGGACATTGTAGACGCTGAAGTGGCAGAAACTGTGAGAAAGATCGAGACCCTGGGTGAAGAGCAATACATCAAGTTTGTCACAGAGAGGCTAGAACAGTGTAAAACACCTATCACGGAAACACTTCCAAAGAACAAGCTGCCATTGTTTAGTAGGCCGCCTGTCAAAGTTCAATCAAAACAGAAAGCACAGCTGGCAGCACTGAAGAGTGACTGTGGTCTCTTTTCGAGGTTATACATCTCTTGTCAAACTCGTGATGGAGACATCGACACATTCTTTGCTCATGAAAACCAGTCAGCTCCACCAGCTCTGTCAATTGCAGGAAAGATGCGGAGTGGTGTTAAAGCAGATCTACTTCGCTGTCTGGAAGCAGATTTGCCTGAACAAAATGGCGTGCCAGTGGTTGATGCAACAATTCTTGATGGTGCAGCTGTGGTCCAAATGCTGAATCCTGGAACATCAAAAACTTTTCAAGAATATGGTGAAAGAGTGTTTACACCGTACATCGCTGCCCAATTCCAGAAGAGTCACCGCGTCGACCTTGTCTGGGATGTATACCTACCTGCAAGCCTGAAGGCCTCCACCAGGCAGAAGAGGGGGAAAGGAACCAGGAAAAGGGTCGCTGCTTCCACTGCAATGCCTAAGAACTGGAAGGACTTCCTTCGAGTCGATCAGAACAAGACTGAATTGTTCACTTTCTTGTCACAAAAAGTTGTTCATATTCCGCTAGCAGATGGCAAGGAACTATATGCAAGTGATGGAAGTGGAGTCCTCTGTTCTCCTGCTGAGTCTAACTTAGCCCGCCTTGCCCCGTGTTCGCAAGAGGAAGCCGACACTCGTCTACTTCTGCATGCGGCAGATGCTGTGCAAAAGGGGTGTACAAAGATCACTATACGAACCGTTGATACTGATGTAGTGATACTGGCTGTGGCTTCATTCAGCAAGATTGGCCCTGATGAGCTATGGATTGCTTTTGGCGCCGGATCAAGTTTTCGGTACATAGCTATTCACGAAATAGTTTCCACAGTGTCTCCCTCAGAATGTCTCACTCTTCCAGTCTTTCACGCATATACTGGCTGTGATACTGTATCTACATTCGCTGGCAGAGGAAAGAAGACAGCATGGCAAACATTGAAGTCTTTTCCAGACGTGATTGACGCTTTCAGTGAACTCCTATGCATGCCAAATGAGATCAGTGAAAAAGCTTTGTTACTGCTAGAGCGATATGTGGTGTTGATGTACGACCGAACCAGCGAGAGTACTAACGTCAATGATGCCAGGAAACAGCTATTCACACAGAAGTCTAGAACTTTAGAAAACATCCCTCCAACACAAGCTGCACTCAAGCAACATATCAAGCGGACTCGCTACCAGGCTCACTGTTGGAACCAGGCATTAGTGAAGGATCCAGAGATGCCAGACCCATCTGACTGGGGATGGACAAGGGACACAACTGGGTGGCAGCCTCTTTGGACCACTCTTCCCGAAGCATCGAAATCGTGCCATGAATTGATCCACTGCAGCTGTAAGAAAGGGTGCACTGGACGCTGCAAATGTGTCAAAGCTGCTCTAAAGTGCACAGCACTGTGTGTCTGCTCTGGAGACTGTTAGATTTCGACAATTGTGATGCATCACTTCTTGTTATGTAAATAGTTATTTTAAAGTTTCAGGTGCTATATTTTTGGAAAAATAAACGTTTGAAAGTGCCAATGGACTCCTTTCAATTAGATGACATTAAATAAATATTTAACATAGATTGATTGACCTTGACATAACTGTGTGTTATTCCGTGCAGACTGTCTTAAACGTATCACCAATTGGACGTGTATCCATAATTTTATCATACAAAGACACCTAATATGTTTTTCTACACTGCTTGGTTCCAAATTTTAGCGTGATTGGTGTGATTACGTCATGAGAAATGGCGGCCATCTTGGATTGACCTTACACGGTCCCCAAGGTCAAACCTGACTTCCCTCCACATCTGAAAATAAAGCTTATGGTATGCACTAACTATGTTAGTAATTTCATGCTTTTCTCAAAAAACGCACAATTATTATAGTTACCCGCTGCACTATATGTATATGTAGTACAATCTGCAGACATGCATGTTCGTCCTACGCCTCGTCAGTGCAGCTTGGTACACATCTAGATACGCAATGACTTTCGTATTTGTATACATGCAACTTGCTCTCCCAAGCGCATGTGGTACAGCACGGGCCATCAACGCATCCAGACATGCGCAGAGTGTCATGGGGCCAGAGTGCTCAAACAACCACGAGGTTGCATACGTCAACTTTCATCATCTTTTGTGTGGACACTTTTGAATTGGAGAACTCAGTCCAGTGTATATATGTCAGTGGTCGTATGTTACAGGCCAATCTGCTTACCACTGTTTAACATTTATATTATTTTACATACCTTCTCAATTAATGGGCTGTCATTCCTAGGGAAGTTGATTGTACGCTGACAGCTGACCGCGAGCGGCTTTCACATTAGCAATGTGCATTCGATTGCCAGCATGTCTTTCAACATCGGTTATACCCATATGACTGCATTTCACACTTCGTTTACAAATGTTGCAGTAAAAGCTGTAAATATCATCTGATACTGTGTCGATGAAAGGAAATTTTTCTCGCCACTGTGGATTAAATTTTGTGCGAAACACAGCAGCACCATGGTTTTTTCTCGTCACTTTTGCCTTTTTAGGATTTGAACTGCCATCAAGATCATTGCTATCTGACAAATATGTTGTTGTTGTTGTATCATCCGAGTCTGAGGTTGAGTCTGACATTTTGAATTTGTAAACTGCCCAGGCTCCGCATCAATTATTTGCATAATTATTTGCATATTTATTTGCATAATTATTTGCTTGATCGAATATCAGACTTCAAATATTAAAGGTACTTGAGCATTATAATATTAATTAAATTATTACATAATTTCATTTGTGTATTATCCTCGAAATCTGATGACTGATTGCGATATATTGCAGCAATAGTAAAGTTTGAGTAAGACTAGAAGGCGTGAAATTGTCAAGTAGGTGTGAAATCGTTAATAAGGCGTGAAATTTTTAATAAGGTGTGAGATTTTCAGTGAGGCGTGAGATTTTAACTTTCATGTGTGTGAGTGTGAGAAATGGAGCTGAGGCGTGAGACACACGCGGTAGCTGTGAGAGTTGGTAGGTATGTAAAAGAAGACAATATTAAACAGTGATCTGAAGTTATCATGCAACTGACAACAATGTCATATCTCAAAATACTTGTACATGATGATATTTTACAAATATATCGGGATATTTTGACCAATTTTAAATTTAGCAAGGATTTTTATATAAAGATTTTTATATAAAGGTTTTTATATAAAGATATGACTTATTATGCATACGTTTTTGAAGTCATTTAAAAAACTCGCGGGTCGTGTTTTATTAGGGCTAAAGCTTTAAACCTAATAAAACACTCCTGCTCGTTTTTGAAATAGTACATAAAACTTTAAATCGATAAAGCAGATAATAATGTTGATGCAACTTCATTTTCTAGTAACTACACGTTGAATCAGAAGGAAAAGTTATCAAAAATAGGTTGCGACCGTTGCTTGCAAAATGCCGCTTCTCTCTGAAATGGCTTCCTTTGCGGGAAGCCATGAAATTGAAGTCCTAACAAAAACATAGTTTAGCAGTTCTTTTGGGCCCATAGCTCACTTATTTATCATGAAATCGTCTCACTAGAACATTTTTAATAATGTCTATGGGAAACTTTGTTATTTTCTGAACTAAAAGTTCATGGTTTTGAGGTGTTTATTTTATAAAATAGCACGCGCGACAAAATGGCACTAATGTGGTTTCTCATGTCTGACAAACAACCAAAGATGAAAGTCCTTATTTCACCCTTTTATAGCTATGTTGAATACCTGAATATTAGGTTATCTTTTTCATTTGAGCATACAGATAACATTTCTACACAATTAGTCCTTATGAAAGCTTATTTCAAACTAAAAAAAGCGATTGTTTTTTAGAGCCAGACTTCAAAAGAAAACGCGTGTCAGACGCGTCTCTTCCGATCTCTACATTGGCGCGCAAAATAATTTTGGCTAAAAACCGTTTCTTTCCAAACAGAAACATGAGAAAATTGAGCTAAAAGGCTTACCTGATGTATGTTTAAAATGTTTTTCTCTTTATGGTGTTTTTCAGTGCTTTGAGTAGAGAAGTGAATAACTTTTGGATTTGTCACCGCAATTTGCCTTTGAAAATGTCGGCTGTCATTGTCTGTGTTAAAAACACCTCAGAAAATTCCTATTTTCTCACCTTCCCATCCTTGGTTTATATTGAAAATAAATAAATTCTAGTACCATATGTCCTTTTAAATATATTTGAGGTAATTAAAAACTCCAAAGATGAACAAGCACTGTGTTTTGGCTTGCACATTTTGTTGAATTTGAACACTTAGTTACTGTTCTAAATTTCGTGTTGTAAATATCTTGCCCAAAAAAAGCAAATGAGTATTTTTTATAATTTTTGATCGTTTTCTAATTCATATCCCAAAGATGAAAATTGGTTATAATATAGATATGTACTAATTTAGTAAATGATTTTTTTTTTGTTTTTATATAAATTTATGGAGATATTGCCCCTTTAGGTGATGAGTGACATGAAAAACAAAGTGTCACTGCTTTACAAATAAAAATTCTCATTGAAAAAACTAATGATATATATAGGTATGCAAGTTCATTTAAACTAAATTTGGTCAATCATATATCACTAATGTTTGGTTGAAAAGATCAGATTTTTTTATGCAACTGTTTCTGAGATATTGCCATTTTGGTGAAAGCTCTTGAATTCAATCACAAATTCGCCATATTGCTTGCGCCTTAGGCGGGTAGAAACATTGTAACAGCTTGCCGCTTAATGAGTTAAACTATCTCAGGAGCATACATATACAGTAAATATATTAAAAATATACTCGTACCTTTCCGTTAATATCTTTTAAATTAATCTATAAAAAAGATGAAATTGAAATAGAAAATTTTACCCACCAAATAAAGTAGTTTCTGCTCAAAACATATATATTGTACAAATAATTGTAGTTTTTAAATATAGACAAATTTTAAAATAGTATTTTTTCGGAAAAAAAACTTACTGTTAAACTCCAAATGCCCTGCAAGACTCAAATTCAAATTTTCGCGCGCTTCGTATTTATTACTTCGTACCATTGTTGCGTGAGAGTTTTTGGTAACCATAGTGATACACACAATATTCACTTAATATAGTAGAGTGAACTGTATATAGGTATATAGGGATGGAAAAGAAACTTACCTTTTATATAAATATGCTTCAGTATCTAGACTTTTAATAAAGATATAAAATATTTACAAAGTTTTAAATGTTATACTGTAGTATGCAGTATGTCGTAACATTGTTCTACTGTACAGCATATGTCATAAGACATACAGTAATGTCATTAGAGCCAACCTCAGAAACATAATACGTCTAGGTAACAGGCAATGACAAACTCCCTGAATGCCTTCCTCAAAAACACAATAATAGAGGCATAGATATTTACTTTGGTACATGGTATGCAGGGCTGCACAGGGAAATTTGGGGTCCTGGGGCAAATTTTAAAAATTGGCTCATATTTTTTCAAAAAAATGTTGGCAGGCGGGGGGGGGGGTTCACAAACTGTTAGAATATGCTCCTGATATTCTGTTGACAATGATAATAAGATTATTAGTTAATGAATGACATTGATTACTATAGATATGTATGTAAAATGTAATCTCTGGATACCACAAATTCCAGTACAAATAGTTGCTCCATGTACCAAACACTTATTATAGATATAATCTTGTATATATATGTGTGATTTTTATTATTAAATACATTCTTTTGTAAAACTCCAAAGTTGTATGTTGTGCTTCGTATTCGAGAAAGAGCGATGGCAACGGTACAAAACCCAACAGGTTATGGGCCCAGGAGAGGCTTGATTTTTGATGGAGACGAGAACAAGTATGAATTATGGGAGGTGAAGTTTTTGGGATATATGCGACTCCAAAAACTTTACGATATATTCATTCCTAGCAGTAGCGAAAGAGAGCTAGATGAGGCAAAGAACGCAGATGCCTTTGCCGAATTAGTGCAATGTCTAGATGACAGGAGCTTGGCCCTGATCATACGAGAGGCGAAAGATAATGGAAGAAAAGCCCTGACGGTTCTGAGAGAACATTATCAAGGCAAGGGAAAGCCCAGAATAATCTCGCTGTACACGGAGTTAACGTCGTTGAAGAAGACAGAAAATGAGACAATTACGGACTACATCATACGGGCAGAAACTGCCGCGACCGCATTGAAGGCTGCCGAGGAAGTAATCAGTGATGGACTTCTGATTGCCATGGTACTCAAGGGTCTACCAAACGCTTATAAAACATTTTCTACGGTGGTTATTCAACGAGAAAACCAGATGAATTTTGGCGACTTCAAAATCGCATTGCGTAACCACGAAGAGAACGAGAAGTGCTGCAGACCGGCGGAGAATGGCGACAACGTAATGTACGTGAAGAAGAAATTTGAAGGAAAGTGTTTTAAGTGTGACAAGAAAGGACATAAAAGTTCCGATTGCTGGATGAAAGCTGAAAAATGGTGCAACAAGTGCAAGAGCAAGACACACAATACCAAGGATTGCAGAGCAAGAAGAGACGGTGTAAAGATGGCCGCTGAAACCGGCGAAGAGAACGCTAAAATACATTCATTTGCATTTACACTTAAGGAAAATAATTCTAATGGAGGTAAGACCTCAAATCTACTAGTAGATACAGGGGCAACAAGTCATATAATTAATGATAAATCTAAATTTGTAAATTTTGATGAGAAGTTCGACCCAAGTAATCATGTAATAGAGTTAGCTGACGGAAGTAAAGCTAATGTTGTTTTAGGTAAAGGTAACGCTAAAGTTAAATTGTACGATATTAATGGTAATTTAAAAGATGTAATGCTTAGTAACGCGCTGTATATTCCGTCTTATCAGCAAAATATTTTCTCCGTTCCTGCTGCAATAGAGAAGGGGGCTGCTGTTAGCTTAGATAGGCAAGTTAGAGAGTGCAGGGACCCCGAGGGAACAGTGTTTGGTATCGAACAGGTAGGTAAATTATATTACTTAAATAAATCTTCTCAAAATAACGCATCGTCCCTAATGGAATGGCACAAGATATTAGGGCATTGTAATTATAATGATGTGCGCAAACTTGAGAGCGTGGTTAAAGGTATGAAGATAATAGAAGACAAGGAAATCCTTTGTGAGGTATGTACACAGGGTAAAATGTGCCAACATCGAAGTCGAGAGCCAGATCAAAGGGCAAAAGGTCCTCTTGAGTTCGTACACTGGGATTTAGCTGGTCCAGTTGAGCCAGCAGCGAAGGATGGTTTTAAATATGCCTTATCTTTTGTAGATGATTTCACTGGTACTAACTTAATATATTTTCTTAAACAGAAGAGCGATACAGTGGAAGCTACTGAAAAGTTTTTGGCTGATATTGCACCCTTTGGAAAGGTAAAACGCATTAGAAGCGACAATGGTACGGAATTTACCAGCCGGAAATTTAAATCACTACTGCGTCAAAATTCAATTAAACACGAAACCAGTGCGCCATATTCCCCACCCCAGAATGGCACTGTAGAGAGAGCGTGGCGGAGTTTATTTAGCATGGCTAGATGCATGCTATTAGAAGCAAATCTCCCCAGACGTTTGTGGGCGTATGCCGTAATGAAAGCGGTGTATATTAGAAATAGGTGTTTTAATTCTAGGTTAGGAAAAACTCCGTATGAAGCACTGACAGCTAAGCAACCTAATCTTAGCAATATGCATGTCTTTGGCTCAACATGCTATGCCTTTGTTCAAAATGTTAAGAAATTAGACGACCGGAGCCGTAAAGGTGTTTTTTGTAGGTTATGATAAAGACAGTCCAGCATACTTGGTATACCACCCAGAAACAAATAAAGTGGAAAAGGTAAGATGCGCATGCGTGAAATTTTTTGATAATTTTGAAACTGAGCCTGAGGCGTCTAATGACAACCAAGATAATTTAATTGTACCAAATAGAGAACACTTTGAGACTACGGTAAATGCTAACGAGCTGCCTCAGCAAATGGATGAAAATGCTAGTACATCAGAGGTAGACAACAACTAAAAAATTATTGATGTAATTTATATAGATGCTCAGAACAAAAGAGCAAGTGGGGGTGTTAGAATATGCTCCTGATATTCTGTTGACAATGATAATAAGATTATTAGTTAATGAATGACATTGATTACTATAGATATGTATGTATGTAAAATGTAATCTCTGGATACCACAAATTCCAGTACAAATAGTTGCTCCATGTACCAAACTGTATACCATTTATGGTAATAGAATGTGATATGTCAAAATACTTATTATAGATATAATCTTGTATATATATATGTGTGATTTTTATTATTAAATACATTCTTTTGTAAAACTCCAAAGTTGTATGTTGTGCTTCGTATTCGAGAAAGAGCGATGGCAACGGTACAAAATCCAACAAGATTTTTGAATATACAGCGTTACATTGTGCTTTGATAGACTGAATCTGATCAGTTAAGTGAACTTGCATGGTATGTTTATGCATAGTTATGGTTTATATAAATACCACAACTGAGTCACTCAGGGGGTAGGAAGCTTGAAGCTTGTTAAACTTAGTGGGCCTTACTCCCACGAGGCGCTACCATGATACGTTGGCGCCGAGCAGGGAAATTTTGAAAATTTTGAGTCTCTAGCTAGATCGTTGGAAATAGCATTTTCAGAGTCTTCTTTTTTGCAATTTGTGATTATAGAAATCAGAACTTTAGACATGTAGTCGGGCAGATAGAAGGAAAAAACTGACCATATTGTGGGACAATTCCATTTTGCCTCATATTGTGCCCTGAAGACTGGTCGGTAAGTTTCTGTATGTTGGCCGCGTTAAAATTTCTTGTGGGCTCCTGCCGACACGTTTTTCTTCGAATGTTGTATTAAACTCTTCAATAATTTGGATTATAATTGGACAATAATGGACGACTTGCGCTTTAGAAAAAAATTTAATCTGGGAATAACAAAGCAGGGACGCCGGAACGATGTTAAGGCAAAGGGGGGAGGACGCACAGGAAGGGCACCTATGTAGAGCCAAACTTCCAAATCTACCGGAATTTTTTTTTTGGAGACCTCCCCCCCCCCGTCGCCAAAAAAATTTCGGTCAGTGTACCATTTTAGGGGTCAAAAATGTTTTCCGGACATACAAAAAGTCAAATATTAACTATAAATTGCCTGAATCTCATGATTTTCCTACAAAAAGCATCGTTGCAAAGTGATTTATCGCGTAGTATTTTAAAACTAAAAGGGCACTTCTGCCCCCCCCTGCCTCCCCCCCCCCTAGCAAAAGGCAGGGGGGGGCAGTCATCCCCCTGTCCCCCAGTTCCGGCGTCCCTGTAACAAAGGATATTTTCGGAAAGAAGTTATCAAAATTAGAATAACTGCAAAGTTTGGTTGCGAAATATTGTAAAATACGGAAAATATAGCCCTGCGAATTTAGCCCACGTGCAGGCCCAAGGGAACTGATAGTGGGCCCGCAAGCAAGGCCCGGTATTTTGTAAAACGCCCCTTTTCATAACACGCCCCATTCGCGCATCAATTGTCAAAAAAGAACCAATGACAGCACGCAAATATTAACAAACAAACTCGCATTAAAATGTTGCGAGGTTTTCTCTGCTTATTCAGAACATAAACAATGTGTAAATGACTGCGTTTTATCTCAAAAAAAGCAAGCAACGCAGTCAGTAATTGCCAAATTTGCAAGTGCTCATTTTCAACTAAAATCGGAACAGGCAAGTTAGGACGAATTTCAATAGAAAATCAGTCTCAAACTTCAAATCGTGAGGGAAGTCGTGCGACTACTGTTCATTAGCATTTATAATTGTGCTTCGCTGTCGCCATTGTTATAAATAAATTGTCTCACTTTATACCAGATCGTGTGTGCAATTCTTGTTGGCGGCGGAAAGTACGAATTTTATTTTAGTTATTACATTTGGTAAAGAACTCTACAAAAGAAGAGAGCGTTCAGAGTCCAGATCGTTTCAAACGGCAATTTAATACTGTCTTCTGTTTCGCTCTCTCAGCGAAGCCTTGTAAATCGTAAAGTGTTTCGAATAGACTTACATGCAACTGCCTCTAAATCGTCACCGCTAAAAGCTTTAGCGCTGTTTTCTTTCAGAGTCAACATCAACCAAAAGGTAATTTTCTTGAGGAACATATAACGTATCAAGTCTGTTGGAAATTAATGAATTACTATAGTTTACCCATATATTAACTATGGTTTACCCCAGTCGTAAATCGTAATGTTGCTATTCCAACACCTCTCGACAAGCAATCCCCATTGGCATAGCGCCAAAAACATCTCTGCCTTCAAGTAAACGATAAACAGTCTGTTCTTGCTCCATTTATAATCGAAAAAAGCGATAAAGTTTCGAATTTTAAGCTTATCGAGAGCCTTTCATGCAGTGATGAATCACTGATCTAATTATAGAGTCCAACAGCAAACAGCCAATCAGAATGCCGCGTTCGTGAAATACCGGGCCTTGCTTGCAGGCCCACTATCAGTTCCCTTGGGCCTGCACGCGGGCTACTGCGAAGTTGGCAAATTTGTATACATTTCTATTACGTGCGGAAATTGGTAACTAATTTAGTTACCAATTCACGCACGTAATACAAAAGTATACAAATTTGACAACTTTCAAGGGCTATATTTTCCGTATTTTACAACATTTCCCAACCAAACTTTATAACATTACTAATTCCAAGACCCTCGTTCTAGCTGTGGTGATAGATTTCGTTGTTCTTACTTAGATTAAAATTTAGTCTAAAGCGCAAGTCGTCCATTGGACAATAATTCTGTATTAAACTCCATTACAATTGGACAATAATTCTGTATTAAACTCTATTACAGTTAAAAAATGTGAAATTTCAAAAATACATTTCTGACACATATGACTTATATCATTTGAAAGCTGGCAAAAAACTACATATAAGACATTTAAACGGCTACACGGGTTTGCAAGTTCTTCTTGAGTTATGAGCTGTTGATTTTTTTTTTTAATTAATATTTAATTTCAGGAAGCTTTCTCACAAAGTGATTTTCTGAAAGGTCCTGAACTAAATAAACTATTTTACAAGGAAGACATGCATATACTACATAACTATGAAAAATATTTAAAAAATTATACGAGGGAAAGTTCAAAGATTGCTAAAAAAGTTTCTCTTAAATGTAGAAATACTAGTAGATAGTTTTATCTTTCTGTCCAAGTTGTTCCAGTCTGTTATGGCTTGATAAGCGAGTCTTTGCTTTCCCCAATTCCTTGACACTTTAGGTGGCCTTAAATTGTCCTTATAGCGCGTATTGTAGTTGTGTATTTCTCTGTTCGCTAGAAGTTCAAATCCATGTGAGGTATGATTATTTAGACACTTAAAAACAAATAAACATCTATGATACAATCTGCGTTGTTCAAGAGTGGTCCAGCCTAAAGTGTCTAACGCGTCTGTTGCCGATGAAAAAAATGGTCTATCTAAAACAATCTTGGCGGCTTTGTTCTGGAGCATCTGAAGATTGTTTATTAACACTGTATTATTTTTGCCTCCCCATATAACATCCGCATAGTCAAAGATTGGGAGTACGAGACTGTTATAAAAAAGGATTCGTGCATTAAATGGTAGCAGGTGTTTAATCCTACGAAGTAGACCTAGGCGTTGATTGACTTTAGCGGAAATGCGATCTATATGTTCTGACCAGGTGAAGTTGGCTGTGATGGTGACTCCTAAGTACTTAAGAGGCTGTCTCTCTAAGAACCGACCAATGACTCTCGGCTCATAAAATGAAATTCTTCGTTACTTTCACAATGAAATGTATTTACCCCAAGAACAAACAAACACTATTTGGAATTTTGAAATTTTATTAATTTTTAAAATTTCAGCGACTTTTCGGTCCCGCGCCGTTGGGCAGAAAATCCTCTGCCCAAATCAGGAATAAAAATTAGCCGAATTCAAATACATATAATTTTAAAAGTATTCAACCAAATTTTATGATTTTTTCACCCACTAACGTGAAAATTGTTCTACTTTGAAACTTGCCTTGTTTTATGATACTTTTACAGAAAGATTATGGCAAACTTTAGCGATAACAAGCACCGGGTGTAAATACGGCTTTGTACGCATATCAAATTCGACTTTAAATTTCTCAAAAGTGGCACCTAACTGGATTCAGTGACTAATATGGTTAAAAAATGGAAGTTTTGAAGTACCCATATCCACAATAAAACTTGTAACTGACCGCGATTTGAAGACTCGACAGCCTCTGAAATTTGATACAATTTGGCTATTTTGTTTAGCTTCAATTATAGCGGAGTTGAGACGTCAGAGCTTCCAGTCACTTGTAAAATCCGCTCTTGTTCCGTTTTTCTTTGCACAAGCCTTTATTTTAAATCATCGTAGTTAAGCGATTTTTCTGTGTTCATGAACATCACAAGTGGGTTTAATTAAAAAAGATTTCGATCGATGCAGCGAGGTATTATCAAACGTGGTACGCTTTCGTATTAAAATTAGCTACTCGGGGAAAACCCGGAAATTATTGTCAAATTGACAATGCTGATATTTATTAATCTAAACTCTGTATGTCTATTCTGCACGATTGGGAATGAATTTAAGAGGTTATCTCTCTAAGAACCGACCAATGGCTCTCGGCTCAAAAAATGAACGTCTTCGTTACTTTCACAATGTCTTTTATGATTTTTTTGCCCACGCATGTGAAAGTTATTCTACTTTGAAACTTACCTGGTTTTATGATGCTTTTACAAAAACTATTATGGCAAACTTTAGCGATAACAAGCACCAAGTCCAAATATGGCTTTGTACACATATCAAATTCGACTTTAAATTTCTCAAAAGTGGCTCCTAACTGGATTCAGTGACTAATATGGTTGAAAAAAGGGAAGTTTGAAGTACCAATATCCACAATAAAACTTGTTACCAACCGCAATTTGAAGACTCCCAGAGCCTCTGAAATTTGTTACCTTCAATTATCGTGGAGTTGAGACGCCAGAGCTTCCAGTCATTTGTAAAATGCGCCGTCGTTCCGGTTTTTTTTTCTCACACAAGCCGTTAAGCGATTTTTCCGTGTTCATGAACATCAGAAGTTGTTTTAATTCAAAAAGATTTGGCTCGATGCAGCGAGGTAAATGTTACAGCGAGGTAAGAGAGGTAAAATAGAGTCATTGCTAATTTTGGCACTCCCGTCATAAACAGTCTAATCGTGCAACAATTACTGCTATTTATTAGCAGAAAACCAGAACCATGGCGTATTGTCTTGTTTCTATAGCTTCTCTTCCGTGTAATGCACAGCAATTCCATTAGTATATATTTGACAATTTCGATTCCCCACTATATCTTCACATGATACTATACTTTATTGGGGTAATTTACGCATTAATTAACATTCCCCTTTTTGAATACATCGTGAACAGTTTCTACCATTATTCTGGTCGACGTTTCATATAAGAGTTCCCACATGCCCTGGCCTACCCACACCCCCAGTACGACCCTACCCCAACCTCGCGTTTTTGTGACGTCATTTGAAAACTCTTGTATGAAAATAAACTTCACCCTTTATTAGCTCTCCTTAAACAATTCCAGGTGAAGTTGATATAAAGGTCCTCAAATGACATCACAATAGAGGTGGGGTGGGTGTAGGGTAAGGGTCAGGATAGAGTTGGGGTCATTTGGAGACTATTCCATATATGACTCTTCTATTAAATTTCAGCCAAGCCCTGGTTGAAACACTAATCAAAACCCTTATTCGAACTATAATCCAAATCCAATTCAATTGGCATGCACGATTGCAACTGGATCTTTTTGAATAATCAGTATCTATAGTAGTCGTCTAGATCAAGTCTTTTTTCCAGTTTAAATTCATTTCCAATCGTGCAGAATAGACATACAGAGTTTAGATCACAGAATAAGGGTTTAGATTAATAAATATCAGCATTGACAATTTGACAATAATTTCCGGGTTTTCCCCGCGTAGCTAATTTTAATACAAAAGCGTGCCACGTTTACCTCGCTGCATTGATCGAAATCTTTTTTAATTAAATCCACTTGTGATGTTCATGAACACAGAAAAATCGCTTAACTACGATGATTTAAAGGCTTGTGTAAAAATACGGAACAACAGCGCATTTTACAAGTGACTGGAAGCTCTGATGTCTCAACTCCGCTATAATCGAAGCTAAACAAAATAGCCAATTTTATCAAATTTCAGAGGCTGTCGAGTCTTCAAATCGCGGTCAGTAACAAGTTTTATTGTGGATATGGGTACTTCAAACTTCCCTTTTTTTAACCATATTAGTCACTGAATCCAGTTAGGTGCCACTTTTGAGAAATTTAAAGTCGAATTTGATATGCGTACAAAGCCGTATTTACACCCGGTGCTTGTTATCGCTAAAGTTTGCCATAATCTTTCTGTAAAAGTATCATAAAACAAGGCAAGTTTCAAAGTAGAATAATTTTCACGTTGGTGGGTAAAAAATCATAAAATTTGGTTGAATACTTTTAAAATTATATGTATTTGAATTCGGCTAATTTTTATTCCTGATTTAGGCAGAGGATTTTCTGCCCAACGGCGCGGGCCGAAAAGTCGCTGAAATTTTAAAAATTAATAAAATTTCAAAATTCCAAATAGTGTTTGTTTGTTCTTGGGGTAAATACATTTCATTGTGAAAGTAACGAAGAATTTCATTTTATGAGCCGAGAGTCATTGGTCGGTTCTTAGAGAGACAGCCTCTTAAATCTTCAACCAAAATTTTACACCTCAATTTCACACCCAAATTTCAACCAACATTTTAAACCTGAATTTTACACAAAAATTTCAACAAAAATTTTACACCTGAATTTTACACCCAAATATTCAACCAAAATTTTACGACAGAATTTTACACCTAAATATTCTACCAAAATTTTCATCCTGAATTTTACAGCCAAATTTTCAAAGAAAATTTCAAACCTGAATTTTATACCTGAATTTTACATCTAACTTTTCACCCAAAATTTTACTCCTGAATTTTACGCGTGCATTTTCATCCAAAATTTTACACCTGAATTTTACACCGAAATCTTCAACCAAAATTTCACACCTGAATTTTACACCTGCATTTACAACCAAAATTTTCAACCTGAATTTTACACCCAAATATTCATCGAGAATATTACAGCCGAGTTTTACACCCAAATTTTCAGCCAAAATTTAAATCTGAATTTACACCCAAATTTTCAACTAAAATTTTGCAGCTGAGTTTTACACCCAAATCTTCAACCAAAATTTTACACCTGAATTTTACACCTAAATTTACAACCATAATTTTCAACTTGAATTTTACACCCAAATATTTATCCAAATTATTACCCTGAACTTTACACTGAAATCTTCAACCAAAATTTTACACCTGAATTTTGCACCTAAATTTACAACCGAACTTTTGAAGCTGATTTTAAGCCCAAATCTTCAAACAAAATCTTAAACCTGAATTCTACACCAAATCTTCATCCAAAATTTTACATTTTCAACCTGAACTTTACGCTTAAATTTTCAACCAAAATTTTACTGCTGAGTTTTACACCCAAATCTTCAAACAAAATTTTACACCTGAATTTTACATTCAAATCTTCAACCAAAATTTTACACCTAAACTTTGGCCCAAAATGTTACACCTGAATTTTACACCTAAAATTTACAACGAAAATTTTCAACCTGAATTTCACACCCAAATATTTATCCAAAATATTACACCTGAATTTTACACCTAAATCTTCAACCAAAATTTTACAACTGAATTTTGCACCTAAATTTACAACCGAACTTTTCAAGATGAATTTTAAGCCCAAATCTTCAACCAAAATTTTAAAACTGAATTCTACACCCCAATCTTCATCCAAAATTTTACACCTAAATTTAGAACCAAAATTTTCAGCCAGAATTTAGGCTTAAATTTTCATCCAAAATTTTAAACCTGGATTTTACACCCACATCTTCAATCAAAATTTTAGACTTGTATTTTAAACCCAAATCTTCTACCAAAATTTTAAACCTGAATTTTGCACCCAAATTTCCAAGCAAATTTTACACCTGAATTTTGCTCCTAAATGTACAACCGAACTTTTCAAGACGAATATTAAGCCCAAATCTTCAACCAAAATATTAAACCTGAATTCTACACCCCAATCTTCATCCAAAATTTTAAACCTAAGTTTTAAACCAAAATTTTCAACCTGAATTTTTGCGCTTAAATTGTCAACCAAAATTTTACACGTGAATTTTACACCTAAATCTTCAACCAAAATTTTAAACCTGTATTTTACACCCAAATTTTCAACTAAAATTTTACAGCTGAGTTTTAAACCCAAATCTTCAACCAAAATTTTAGACCTGAATTTTACATTCAAATCTTCAACCAATATTTTACACCTAAACTTTCACCCAAAATTTTACACCTGAATTTTACTCCTCAACTTACAACCAAAATTTTCAACTTGAATTTTACACCCAAATATTTATCCAAATTATTACACCTGTTTACACCCTGTATTTTACACCCAAATCTTCTACCAAAGTTTTAAACCTGAATTATGCACCCAAATCTTCAACCAAATTTTACACCTGAATTTTACACACAAATTTTCATCCAAAATTTTACACCTTTTCACACCTGAATTTTACACGTAAATTTTCATCCAAAATTTTACACCTGAAATTTATACCGAAATCTTCAACCAAAACTTTACACCTGAATTTTAACACTTAAATTTACAACCAAAATTTTCAACCTGAATTTTACACCCAAATATTTATAATTTTACACCCAAATATTTATCCAAAATATTACACCTGAATTTTACACCTAAATTTTCATCCAAAATTTTACACCTGAATTTTACACCGAAATCTTCAACCAAAATTTCACACAAACCACCATGTTGTTGGTTAGCAGTATTGATTCATTCCAGAAAACATCCATACCACCCCCACAGAGGAAATATGAATTTTAACACTTAAATTTACAACCAAAATTTTCAACCTGAATTTTACACCCAAATATTTATCCAAAATATTACACCTGAATTTTACACCTAAATTTTCATCCAAAATTTTACACCTGAATTTTACACCGAAATCTTCAACCAAAATTTCACACAAACCACCATGTTGTTGGTTAGCAGTATTGATTCATTCCAGAAAACATCCATACCACCCCCACAGAGGAAATAGGAAGTTAACCCCTCTACCCCTTTGGATGTCCTAATACATTTACTATTAACAGAAACAATTTTTCCTCCCCCCCCCTCCTACGGACAGCAGAAATTTCCTCCATGGGGGGAGTACGGATCTTTTCTGGAACGAACAATTGCTGATAAAGAGTTTTTTTAATTGATCCATTGAGTGGCAGTACTCTACCACTGACAAGGAAAATCGGCTGGTGTTCGACCGAGTAAAAGAATAAAGTAGGGCGAATTGCCAGTTAATGGGTTAACACATTGGCCATTGAGTGGCAGCACTCTCCCCTTGACACGTAACATCATCTTGTGTTAAGTATTGACAGTATTAACACTCAGGAATTTACAGCACTTATTAGATGAATGGTTTTTTTATTTAGGGTGTGACAGATAGTGATTCTAGTGAAAGGTAAGCATGACCTTTTTAATGCTTGATCATCCTAATATGTGTTGTCATTGTGTGTTTATTTCCTGTGTAATTTTGAATTGTGCATACAGTGTATTATTTTGCTTGTGTATGTGCTTATCACACACAAGGTAGACAATAAGTCGGACACACTTTTTGAATCCAATGTTATAATGTAGTCAGTAAAAAATTAAAAGAGTCTCCTACTGACCCTAATTTTTGGAGATATTTTTGGAAACCGGAAATAAACATTTTTGTGGGCCTTAATTCCTTAAAATTAAATAATAACTAAGAATTCAAATGGGAAATATAGTCTTTATTTATAATTGTTTATCTTGTAGAGCTCAGAACCTTCCAAGGCAAGCTGGTAGACCAAGGAAAGAAATCAACAGGAATGTATTGGAGAACCTACTTCAATTGAGAATCCCAGTTGTGCAAATTGCAAAACGACTTGAGGTGTCCAGAAGTGTTGTGTATAAGGCAATGAATGAGTATGGAATAAATTATGAAAGATTCTCAGGACTTACCCAAACTGAGGTTGAGATTGAAGTGGAATCTGTAAAGAACAGCCACCCAAATTCAGGCGAAGTCATGGTCCAGGGTCATCTAACATGTAAAGGAATTCACGTGCAACGGGAAAAGGTTAGGAAGGCGATCCGTGCTGTTGACCCTGAAGGTGTTGAAAATAGAAAGCAGAAGCCTATCAAGAGACGGGTGTACACAAATCCTTTTCCTAACTATGTTTGGCACATAGACGGAAACCACAAACTTATAAGATGGAGACTAGTAATTCACCACGGCATCGATGGATTCAGTCGATTGGTAGTCTTTGCCCAATGCTCATCCAACAATCGTGCAGAAACCGTCCACACCCTTTTTTTGCAGGCTCTTCCGAAATACGGGCGGCCACATAGGATTCGGACTGACCATGGAGGTGAAAACGTCGACATATGGAGAGATATGGTTGCAACTCGAGGTGAAGCAATCAAGCCGGTCCTCGTTGGAAAGTCTGTACACAACCAGCGCATTGAGAGGCACAACCGTGCTCTGAATGAGCAAGTGTTATCAACATTTAGAGGAGAGTTTTATCAGCTTGAGAGCGAGGGTGTTCTTGATATTAATAATGATACAGATATTTTCTGTCTTCATTGTGTTTATATTCCACGTGTTAATAAAGCCATCAGCAAATTTGTTGCAGCTCATAACAATTACAGAATTTCAACAGAGAATAATAGAACACCAGAACAATTATTTTGGTGCAATATAAGGTCCGCAGATTATGACGAAGGTGTTCTACCAGAGCATGCCAACCAACCTAATGTGGAAGAATTAGGGACGGCACGAAACTCTAGGAACATGTTATGTGATTGGTTGATTATGACAATGACAAAATAATAAGCTAAGGAATGGATTTTCTAAAGAACGAAGCAAGAACAATATTTCCTTTGTTCCGTAAACCAATTACGTTTTGTGTGGTTGTTGCCATCAACCAGTCACAGAAAATCTTCCTAGAGGTTCGTGTTTACTGGTGAATTACAGTGTGATT
>CACRXK020000377.1:7922-40063 GCA_902702795.2 Paramuricea clavata | reverse complement strand
CATATATATATATATACCATATATATATATATATATATATATATATATATATATATATATATATATATATATATATATATATATATATTTTTATATATATATATATATATATATATATATATATATATATATATATATATATATATATATATATATATATATATATATATATATTTTTGTTGTTGTTGTTGTTGTTGTTGTTGTTGTTGTTGTTGTTGTTTTTACATTCTTATATATGGCTGTCAGATAGTGAGTGATTGCCTTTTACGAATGCTTAAGGAGAGACATATCAAGCCAACTGAATTGGAACGTAATTGGAACATGCATGTATTTAAATATATAACTATGCTTTAAACTGCGTTCGTAAAAGTTGAAAGTTCCTGAAAGTTGCGTAGAGCACAAACCCGCGTCTAGATGTATAAACTATAAATAATATTTCACAATTTGTAGTATGAGTGCTTTTTGGCAAACCAGGATCATTTGCTAAACAGTAACTTAGCGCAATACCTGGTTAAAATTTAACCCGCTGTTTGTTATATTTAATAATTAACGCCTGTTCCCAACAAAACATTGATAAATTAAAATTCTACATCCGCACTGCACATGATCGTGTTAAAACATTTCTATGAATTGAAGGTGCGGTCCAGTCCTTACATAAACATCAGCGTTGTTTACATGTCCATATTCAAATAATGATCCTCTGTTCAAGCTAACCCAAATGTGGGGGAATTTAAGATTGCATCATCCATCATGTTCTTGAACGTATCATAATCCAAATCGTTGTTATTTATGTGAAGTGGCAAGAACAAGATGTTGCCGCAGGTGTTGCTCCTTGGGCGAAGGTCTTCTCAGAAATGTATGCTTGGTTTAGGGCGGAATCCCAGTGGAGGTACTTCATCCAAACCTGTTGCAAATATCAAAATTGACGGCAATGTAACGACAAACTCTGACCCATTAACACTGGAAGTATCTGCAAATAAAACATAGTCATTAATACGTCATCAACTCAAAGACAGTAGTCATAGAAAGTCCCCCCCCCCCCTACATGATTTCATTGTATAGAAAATGCATTGTTTCCTCTTGGGGGAGGTAGGGAATTGCAAAACCATTTCGATACACAGTATAGTGAGACAGGGGGACTTTCTCTACATTACATCTGCATTGGATCGCCTAATTACCTTCACGTTCTTGTAGATAATCACGCCAATGCATTATCACAAGTTCCTCCCTCTCTCGGATTCTGCAACCATCTTCGGATAGGATTGGCGTGAAAATTGCATCAATGCAAGCTGCTGTCAATGTTTTCGGTGTGTAGCAGAAGTAAGGACGAAATAAAGTGTGGAATTCCTTTACTAAATTCAATATATCCAACGTCCGCAATCCTTCCTTAAACTGCTCAAGGGCACTCCTGGCTTTGTCAATCACAAAAAAATGACAAAGTTCGGTGAGAAGCTCTTTCTTCAGTTCTAATTTTGCGACGCCATGATATCCAGCTTGTGCAAAGCAGTTTATGACCGAGTCCGAACGGACGATGATTCGAAAAGAGGCTTCATCTTCACTTTGAGAAATCTACATGGATAATGACAAAATAACGCGTACTAGTGTTATCGGTTCGAAGTATGGTAACAATGAAATAGTTATGTAAAAATTGCTTTATAAATTATTAAATTATTATTATAATGTACCTTTTGTAGTGTTACTTTGATTCATGGTCTTGAATATCATCAATAGACGGGTGGCAGTTGCTCTCTCCATGGACGATGAAATCGAACATACAAGGCGCGAGGCAGTGTCCAACGCTTCCACCATTGCAAAGGGAGATCGCGAGCAGCTTCCCGCAATGAAAATTCAGATATAGTTGCTACAACTCAGGAAGTCCTTTTTCTAATGCGAAACCTGGACAAATCCAAAGCCTGTGGTCATGACGGTATTGGAAATAAAATAATTAATCTTTGTCGTGAAGGTTTTTGCGTTTTTTTTTACTAACTTCATAAATTTAGCCTTCAAAATCGGTAAATTTCCATCTCAATGGAAACTAGCAAATGTTATTCCATTATTTAAAAAAGAAAATCGTCAATATAAAGTTAATTATCGTCCTGTTTCGCTGTTGCCCTCGTTTTCAAAAATTTGTGAGAAAATAGTTTTCGATCGTCTCTATAATTTTTTGATAGATATTGGTTTTTTATATAAATACCAATCCGGTTTTAGACCTGGCGATTCTACTATTAATCAGTTAATCTATATTATTCATCAAATTTATTTGGCTTTTGAAGAGGGCATGGAAGCACATGTAGTCTTTTTAGATATTAGTAAAGCTTTTGACAGAGTCTGGCATGCTGGATTAATAGTAAAACTCAAGGCAGTGGGTGTTCGCGGTCCACTGTTAATGTGAATAGAAAGTTATCTCAAAGATAGAAAGCAGCGCGTAACGATCGAAGGCCATTCATCTGATTGGGCAGGTATTAAGTCTGGTGTACCGCAGGGGTCCGTTCTCGGCCCCCTTCTATTTCTAATTTATATAAACAATATTACTACAGATCTCGATTCCAGACCGTTTATATATGCTGATGATACCATGCTTTTTGAAATTGTCCAAAATGTGAATGTTTCTGCTGCAAATTTGAATGAAGATTTAACTAGAATATCGGATTGGTCTAAAAAGTGGCTTGTTACCATGAATCCGTCAAAATGTCGAAGTATTATATTTTCTCTTAAACTTAATAAACCTGATCATCCTGCTTTGCTTATGGACGGCGCTTGTATAATTGAGGTCGAAAGCCATGCCCATCTTGGCCTTATATTTCAAAATAACATGTCCTGGCGGAGCCATATACAGAACATTTTTGAAAAGGCTTCCAAAAGATTAAATATGTTAAAATTGATTAAATACAAAGTTAATAGATCTACATTAACATGTTTATATAAAAGTCTAATTAGACCTTTAATGGAGTACGGAGACGTAATTTGGGATAATTGCAGTGAAATAGATTCCAAATTATTGGATAGTATTCAGTATGATTGTGCAAAAGTCGTAACAGGTGCTATTAAGGGTACAAGTGCTAGAGCGTTGAGGAATGAGCTTGGGTGGGAGAATCTCAGTGTAAGGAGAAAAATGCACAAATTAAATTATTTTTATAAAATTACTAAGCATATTTCTCCCTCTTATCTAGTAGACGTATTGCCTATCACTGTAGGAGAAAGAGTTAGTTGTTCTCTACGTTCAAATGAAAATATTAGCTCGTTTTTATGTAGAACAATGAGATTTAGGCAATCCTTTTTTCCTTCTACAATAGATTTATGGAATTCACTAGATGCGGATATAAGAAATGCACCTTCGTTTAACAATTTCAAAGCTCGTCTTAAATTAGTTTTTGGTTGTTCAAAGTATAATAAGTTGTACGATGTCTCTGTTACTCGTCGATCGTCGATTTTACATACCCGTCTTAGACTTGGTTTCCATGCTTTGAACGAATATTTGTGTAGAATAAACTGTTGTCCATCACCCGTTTGTGTTTGTGGCAGAAGCAATGAATCTGTCCATCACTATTTCTTGTCTTGCTCCCGATTCGCTGCTCAACGTAACATATTTCTTGCCTCTGCCCAGCGGATTTGTGGTAATAAATGGTCGGAGAGTAGCGATGGGATAAAATTGTGGTATATTCTTAATGGTATTCAGGATTTAAGTTTTGATGATAATTGTAATTTTTTTAAAGTCATTCAGAATTATATCCTTTCAACACATCGCTTCTCTCTAAGTCATAGTTAATTCAAAAGCATGTTTGTAATTTGTGTGTGTGCATGTTTTTGTAAAGTATTTGTTGAGTATTTCTTCCTTTTTTAATAAAACCAAAAAAAATCTGTAAAGTTAGTGTGAGCCCCCTAGATAAGCCATTTGCGCTTTTGGGGCAAACACATTATATTATTAATAAAATATGTTTAAAAAAAAAAAAAAAAAAAATACAGATTTTTTCTTTTCGCTAAAACGAAAAGTTAACAAAACATTATTGCATTGCGAATACACGAATACAGTAAACCTGCCATTTCGCTTGCTATTCCATGAACCAAAATTTCGGTTACAACCCGGACCAAGCAAGGTTTAAATTGCAACATACTGAAGTTGGAATATTCATCGAAACATAAAGGTGCTGTAGAGTCCGTTCTGCGCAGGCCTACATTCCAATGGTCCCGACCATTGCCCATTGGAATTTTATGAATATTTCGCACCTCCCAAACTTTCATGAATTGAATCTCTAGTCTGTATTCATTTACAAGCATAGCGAATCATTAGAATATCCCTTTATATTTTACAATAGACCTTTCCGGTAATGACGTCACGACTAACACTGTTTTCAACTTACGACCACTTTTAATGAAATGGATTTTAAATTTGTTTCTTACGGGCTATGGTCAGAAGAGCAGAACATCCTTCGTCAACACATGCATAAAAAAGAATTTTGGATTTTGACCAATAAATGTGGAAATAAGCTTAAACACGAAAACGAGGCTGAGGGGCCAAGAGGTGTTTAAGCTTATTTCGTGTTTAAGCTTATTTCCACGTTTACTGTCGTTCCAATTGAAGTGTTGCTCAAATATTGATTCAATACATTACCTTGGGCTGACCAATTCATTTCGTCAAGTTCCTCGAGATATTCATACACTTCCTAGTATAATTGTAAACTTCCTGTTGAATAGTTTGAATGCACCAATCACCTTTGTTGTTTGTGCAACTAACCAATCATAAATAGAAAGGAAGTGACCAGAAATGATCAAATACTTGGAATTGGCTCTTTCACAGGAAGTGTATGAATATCTCGAGGAACTTGATCAAATGAATTGGTCAGCCCGAGGTAATGTATTCAATCAATATTTGAGCAACACTTCAATTGGAACGACAGTAATGGTCAAAATCCAAAATTCTTTTTTTATGCATGTGTTGACGAAGGATGTTCTGCTCTTCTGACCATAGCCCATAAGAAACAAATTTAAAATCCATTTCATTAAAAGTGGTCGTAAGTTGAAAGCAGTGTTAGTCGTGACGTAATTACCGGAAAGGTCTATTGTAGCAGTAGCACTGAGTTCCATTACGCCATTACGGACTTTACAGCATCTTTAAAATAAAAGTGAAAAATCTCCTGTAATAAATCCTTACAGCCAACTCTCATGAACTCTCGTCCTCGTTTGAACGGCAATGTATCTGCGCAGTGATTTGTTGATTGCTGTGAAAAACTGCATTTAAATTTTCCTATTTGTCAGGTAACAAAGGACAATCGAAATTTTTTGTTGGAATAGCTGAAAAGTTTGTTTTAAAATCAAATAGTGTCTAACCCATATAAAACATAATGGTTGGCGTTTATACATACTGTAGAGTGCCCATGAATGTAGTTGCTTACAAAAAGGTTCAGTACATTTATACATCATAAGCGCCTACCTTCTTGGTTAAGCACTATAACTTTGCTGGTTGATGTGCCGCTAAACGCATTCGTTGTTAAAGCTTCTCTTACTGCCAGGCGAAGAAATTCTCGAGTGGGACCACCAAGGTCCACAGCTCCCTCACTAAACCCCAATTCATCGGCAAACCTAACAGAGAGCGGATGCGATGGTTCAAATTTAGCTCGAGCCATCTTAGTAATGCCATCTTCAAACATGTGATTTCGACGAACATTAATTAGGTTTTTATTGATCTGAACGTCGGACGGTTGGCCAACCATTACTATAGCAACGTGTTTACTAAGCACGGTCTCCGTTGTTTCGTCTGCATTCGGTGCACTGCAGCGTAAAAGAATCGAAGAACTGCTCTTTAACAATTGTTATCTGTTTCCACCTATTACAAACTTTTAAGAATCGTTACTACAGACTTGTATCCTGTTCAAGGCATATTTTAAGGATTTAGCAGTGGGGGCCATATCTGAAAAGGGGGAAATTTTGAAATCTGGAATTTCTGAAATTGCCATTTCGTGCAATTTGGGAGGCAATGTTAATAATTCTAATGCTATATAAATTGATGTTTTACCAGTCCACTTGTACATGTATTTTAATGAACATTTTAACTTGTACATAATGATATCGCATATAGGTCGATTCTATTTCGTGGAAATGACAATCCGAGGAAGAGACCAAAAATTTAAATGATAACGCCTTTAATTATAAGTGATTTAATTTCAAACTATAATTAATACAATATGTTAAAAGGGCCAAGGGAGTGGGAGCCAAACTTGTTTGAGTGGGGGACCAACAAGGGGGGCCTGTTGGCAAATGTCTTCAGTATATATGTTAAAATATGCCTTGATCCTGTTTCTGAAATTAATGCTAGGCTAAAGCGAAAAGATTGCAATTTCGATGCACACATGCATGATCATAGAGTTTCGAATTTTTATGAATAAACCCTAAAACCGTATCTGGACAAATACCGCTTGCAACCTTTTTCTTTTAACAGAATTTTGCTTTTTGTGTTTTTCAACAAGTTTTTTATGTGTCTGCAATTTCAACTGTTAGGTTGTATATTTTGGAAGAAAAAAGAAAACGTAACACGTCCATGCAGCAGAACTTACACGTGTTGTTGTAATAAACTATTCTCAATTGCAGTCTGCAGCTGCTCGTTATCCTCATCGTCGCTTACTTCAACTGTGTCCGAAGCAAGCAAACCCAGATAGGACCTGCAAAGTCGAAATGAACAATATGTAAAATTGATGTGAGAGTTATTCACATAAAACTGACGAGTGATGACTGGATTATCTACTGTATAGTATGGATTTCACTTTCTCAAATTCATTAATAATGCGCGAGCAATTCAGCCGTGGTTTTGTTGGTCAACGTGTGGCGCACGCACCTTGAATTCTTCATGTATCAAGAACAAGTTATCAAGTAGACAAGTGTGCGTTAATTTTTGCTTTTGCACTAAGTATATATTGACACTAAATATTAGCAGGGGGGGGGGAGGGGGGCGTGGCTACGTGACCCCTGGCTACGTCCCTGTTAAATGTTAAATTCACTGGAGAAGCCATATAATAACTCAAGCTCGCGTGCCACAGAGATATCTAAGCACTCGAAAGCAATATTTTCTCGCGTTTGAATGTCACCTTGAAACACTCGCTCTCCTCGTTCATATATTACGTATTATGTTTTTGCAGTGATACCTGTAACAACTGTTGCCTTCAGTTAGTGAATCCTCTGACAGGGGATGTATGTTTATAATATCACTGTCAGACACACTCTCCAAACACTCTTGCTCATCTGATTCTTTTCTTTGTTCATCATCCTGCGCATCAGAAAAATGATGAACCTCGTTCTTAGGTTCTTTCCTTTTGGGAAGGAAACACCCTGGTCGGAGCTGGACCGATTTTAGGTCCCACAACGTGACGTTGAAGTATAGCACTAGGTGGGGAGGAAGGGCATGGTACGTTTGCCACCAACACAAAATTAGATACGCTTATAGATAAGATAGAGAAAACCAAAAGCATGCAATGCAAAAGAAACTCAAACTATGTAAAAAAACAATTAAAAATTAAAAGATGGAAGAGGTTGACAATAATGAGAAATGTTTCACTAATTCTAGATGTCTTAAGTAAGTCGAACTGAAAAAGATGTAAAACGTAATTTAAATCGAATTTCCGCCCAAACCTAGTACGAGCTTCAACTGGTACAGTAACTGCTACATTACCTCCACAACAACAGGGTCTTCGTCAGAATCTTCATCAATATTTGGTTTGATTTTCGCCTTTATATAAAGGCATCCTTGTGAACAAAGGGATACCACTTCAGGTGCATTCCAGGTAAACGATCTTGACGTCTTCGGAATAGTCAATTTTTTTGTCCCTTTCGTTATACTAGAACGCAAACAATCGTGTTGTAATAAAAATATATGTAACCAAAAGCATATCCAAATTGAACAGAATAGACTCTAGTCTTTTATACTGTTTACTGCACTTTTGCCCCAATTGACTCTTCCTGTAGCTATATTTGCCTGTTTTAGCACGGCGGGCGCACATGAAGATTGAAGGTTATATCTGTATGTTTCGGGCAGGAATATGTTTCGCACCGAATTTTTTCGCCAACCAGAATGGACCAATCACATTCACATGGACGCGCGAATAAGCACATGAAAACGATGCCATTGTGGCGACTGTACAGTAAACAGAACAGTAAATTGATTACGACGTAATTTACCGCGCACATGTATTCAACGCTATAATGCAGCCCTTTTCAAATATTTGGGCATTCGCGAGGGCATTCTTGACGATTTCCTAACTATTTAAGGTATAATACAAAAGAGCAGTAACTCCGAATAACATTTTGTTTTGATTTATTGAATCTACATTTCGACTAGATTGTAGTCATCTTCAGGATTCAATCCTGAAGATGACTACAATCTAGTTGAAACGTAGATTCAATAAATCAAAAGAAAATGGTATTCGGAGTTACTGTTCTTTTGCATTTTATAAAAATACTGAGTGGTTCCCGTAGAGCCTGGGAACGAGGCTGTAAAAAATATTTCCCAAAAAGTAAATTACCCCAAGTAATCAAATGGTAAAAGTTCACCAGGTTGCAAGTTGAATGCGGTTGCAAATATACTTGTTAATTCTCTAGCAACCTCTTCTGCAGTCCAGATGGAGTTAAGTGAGACCTTTCCAATCAGACCTTTATCTGACAATTCAGCTCTATTAGCACCTCTTGGTATTGGGATGTCTGTCACATTGCTTGAAGGCAACAGGCACACCACATCTTTTGTGTAGGTCTTTCCTGGTTTTGATACACTTGCTGTTGACCTTTTCCTTTTTCTTCCTCCAGCATTTGAAAATTGTATCCCATTACCACCAAAAAGTGAGGGAAGAGTCCCTGGCTAAGGAAATATTACAGTCAAATCCAGCATTCCTTTGCAAGCAACATTGCAAGCAACATTGCAAGATTGTCATGCAATATTGCAATACTGATTGCAATATCAACTTGGGAAACATTGAGATTCCCAGGAAAACAAAAATAACTATTTCCATCGGGAAAAGACACAAATAAGACAGAAGTGTATAGTGTATGGTGCTGTGCTATGTCATAAGAAAAATTTGTGGTATTTTATTTGTTCTCAATGAACGTGCATAGATCTACATGTAGATTCAAATAATTTTTAAAAATCTCTACAACATGCAAATGGTGCTTCTTTCCTTCCTTCACCACACAATTGGAGGTGTGTTGCTTTCATATAATCAAGTATGACCAAATAAACTTTTACTATGATCTTTCTGGTGTTACTATCAGTGTATATCCACACCAGGCAGGTCCTGAAACAATGCCTGGCCACAGTTGGAATCGAACCTACAGTACGATTAACACCGGAAACATCATATTCACCTGAGCACATAACACCATCACACACAAAAAAATATATAAAAGATATTATCTAACATTGGTATCAAATGAATAAATAGAAACCTTTATTTCAAGAGGGTAACACATATTAATGAGTTCACACTGACAAACCTGTGGCCATCAATCAAGATTTGATGCTTAACTTACCAGATTTGATTGGCGACTGTTACTTGTGGTCGCAACTTGACGACTGATACCTGACTTGCAACTGTTACTAGAGTTGTCTGTCGGCTTGGCTGCAATGACAAGGAAAATTAGATAAAAAATTCTTTCATGCTAGGCCAGGTCTATGATCCCTTATATTGTAGATAGTTAACCTAGCTGAAATTTACAAGAACTTGTAGCACATAATAGTGTGTACAAATTTCATCATCTCTTGCCACCCTGGCCATGTTATTCATACCATCACATTTTTTGAGTGGATCAATTAAAAAAACTCTTTATCAGCAATTGTTCGTTCCAGAAAAGATCCGTACTCCCCCCGTGGAGGAAATTTCTGCTGTCCGTAGGAGTGGAGGGGGGGGGAGGAAAAATTGTTTCTGTTAATAGTAAGTAATATGTTAATAGTAATAGTTCCTCTGTGGGGGTGGTATGGATGTTTTCTGGAATGAATCAATACTGCTAACCAACAACATGGTGGTTTGATAAAGTATGTGCATATTTTAATTGCTGAATGGGTTAAAAGTATATTATCCTCTATCACAAATTCCAAGACAGCATACATATAATATGTGTTTTAAGTTCACCTGTGTATCATTTGCCAGTTGCCCTCTAGCTGGTCTCTGTGACTGCTGCAGCTGTTCAGAAACAAGACATATTTTCAGTGACGACCATGAAATTTAACAATGTGGACTCACATTACAGTGTGACAAGTTATAACAGTGTAAGCATAAATAATCTCATGACATGTTCATTCTCTGAGAAGCTGGGCTAAATGTTTCCTTTCATTTCTGAAATGAACAAAGCAAACAAAGGAAGTATTGACACCCACACTGGACCACTGCACTTTTTACTCCCCCCCCCCCTGCCTATTGAGGACATGTGGAATTTCCAATAGCCTGCCAAAAGGAGGAATTTCCATGGGTTTGTCCAAATTTTAAGACAACTCTGCACAAATTTCACATGGTAGGTATGAAAAATGACTAAAACTTGCGGAATTTCAATGGATGATTGGATGGTCAACAATGCAAAAACAATAGACATTTCCAAGGTTAACGTCGCCATCATGAAACACAATAGTGCAAGGGGTGCAAAAAATACAAAGGAATTCCCTATAGGTTAATTTGCAAGAGGTGCAAACACAATGGTGAAAACAATAGATTCAAGATGGCGTCCTTAACCTTGGAAAGGTCTATTCTGCCAGATACGATTCTATGATAGGATACAGATTCTTTATATAGCGCTATATAATTTATTAGACTTAAAAATACCTGTAAATGATTTACCTGTTGTTCTTGTCCATCTCTTTGTCTTTGTGATGGCTGCTGGGAGAGAAAACCCCATATTATTAACACAATAAAGTTCTTCTGTTCATGAATATGGCTGTCAGTGAAAATATATGCAAAAATTCCATTCGGATAATCATCGATTTATATGAATATTCATAAACATGAATGATGAATAATATTAAAGATAATTTGTTTTAACTTACTTCGGCATCTTCGGTCCTTAACGTTTCGTGAATTGCTCTGCCAATTGCTTCGCTTAGCGTCCTTGCCAATCTATCCGAAGCCATGCTTTCAAACGCGGGGAAAGAAGGAATTGAAATGGCCACAAAACGTATTTACAAAACGGTATATGCCTGAATGCCACAACGTCGGAAACGTTCGGAAAATTGACAATAGACGCCGCTGGGAGTGGTGGCTAAGTGTGTTTTGTCTTCATATTGTGCGCCGATTGTTCGTAAATTATCTTGGTTATTTGATATAATAAAATAAATCATGTCGTCAAAAAGTGGTTATTTGATATAACCAAAATAAATCATGCCGACAAAAGTGGTTATTTGATATAACCAAATTAAATCGTTTCGACAAAAAGTGGTTATTTGATATAACCGAAATAAATCGTTTCGACAAACAAAAAGTGGTTATTTGATATAACCAAAATAAATCATGCCGACAAAAGTGGTTATTTGATATAACCGAAATAAATCGTTTCGACAAAAAGTGGTTATTTGATATAACCAAAATAAATCATATAAAAATGTGACATAAAACGTTTAAATAATAAAAACACATTTGGCGCCCCATATATAAATGAACCGCGCGACAAAATATTTCAAGACAGTTAAGTTTTTTATATTTAAAATTGGGTTTTTAGTGCCATTTTAAACTGCCAATTTCAAACAAATAGAACCTTGAAAGAAATTTCATTGCATTTTAACGGAACTTCGCATTCAGTTGAAGGGTTCAGTCATTGTTCATGGAGAAATATGTTCATTTTGGTTTGTGACACTTCACTTTGGAAATCACAGAAATATTAAATGTTAGGAATCAGTTTTTTATTTATTGATGATAAATTATATAAATATAAAATATAAAATATAAACCTCCCGGCTCTTCGACATTTTCAAATTCTAGTGATGAGAATCAAGGAATTTATTTTATGTGGCCTAAAGTTAACTATGCTTTAGGGTATAGTTAACTGTCCAAAACGTAGTTAAAAATGGCGTTTGTGTAGGAGTGAACAACATTTTTCAATAAAACAACAATGAAAAGCAACGGTTACCTGAGATTTTCAATCGCTATCTTCCCTGTGAATGTTTCCTGACAATATAAACTCTTCAAACGCTATCGCTTTGGTGTTTTTACGAAAACAGAACATATTTTTGCACAGGACGATTTCTCGAAGACGAAGTATGGTCCATTACACCAAGAAACACTGATATATAATTGCCAAACAGCTATACCTTGGTTTAACGTAGGCATCTCAAGGAAAAACTGCATTCTTTTATGATTTTTGTGGCGGTTTTTCCTTGTTTTCTTGTATATTTTTCACTGTTTTCTAGTGTTTTGAATAAAATTCCCGCCTATTTGCAAAACACGAGTTGACAATCATGTTGAAAATGTGTGTCAGTGGTCGTTATTCGCTGCTTACTTTATGTAATTTTGTGTTTAAACGCCCCACGCACAGTTAACTACGTGATTAGTTAACTATCCCACTAACTACGTTTTGTGCAACGCAGTTAAGTCATGTAGTTAACTAATTACAGTTAAGGATTTAACTACAGTGATTAACGCTAACTACAGTTAGCGCTAATTACGTTTTTATACAACCGGCCCCTGAACTTTACACCTAAATTCATAACCAAAATATTCAAGGTGAATTTTACACTCAAATATTCATCCAAAATATTACAACTGAATTTTTCACCGAAACCTTCAACCAAAATTTTACACCGTAATTTTACACCTAAATTTACAACCGAAATTTTCAAGCTGAATTTTAAACCCAAATTTTTGACTAAAATTTTAAACATGAACTTTACACCCAAATTTTCCGCCAGAATTTTATTGCTGAATTTTACACCCAAATCTTCAACCAAAATTTTACGCCTGAATTTTACACCCAAATCTTGAACCAAAATTTTACACCTAAATTTACAAACAAAATTTTCAACCTGAGTTTTGCAACCAAATATTCATCCAAAATATTACAGCTGAGTTTTACACCCAAATTTTCAACCAAAATTTTAAAGCTGTATTTTACACCCAAATCTTTAACCAAAACTTTACTCCTAAATTTTACCCCTAAGTTTTGAACCAAAATTTTCAACCTGAATTTTACATTTAAATCTTCAACCAAAATTTTACACCTCAACTTTTCACCCAAATTTCAACATGCAACATTTTAAACCTGAATTTTACACAAAAAATTTCAACCAAAATTTTACACCTGCATTTTACACCCAAATATTCAACCAAAATTTTACGACAGAATTTTACACCTAAATATTCTACCGAAATTTTCATCCTGAATTTTACAGCCAAATTTTCAAAGAAAATTTCAAACCTGAATTTTATACCTGAATTTTACATCTAACTTTTCACCAAAAATTTTACTCCTGAATTTTACGCGTGCATTTTCATCAAAAATTTTACACCTAAATTTTACACCGAAATCTTCAACCAAAATTTCACACCTGAATTTTACACCTACATTTACAACCAAAATTTTCAACCTGAATTTTACACCCAAATATTCATCGAGAATATTACAGCATAGTTTTACACCCAAATTTTCAGCCAAAATTTAAATGTGAATTTACACCCAAATTTTCAACTAAAATTTTACAGCTGAGTTTTACACCCAAATCTTCAACCAAAATTTTACACCTGAATTTTACACCTAAATTTACAACCGTAATTTTCAACTTGAATTTTACACCCAAATATTTATCCAAATTATTACCCTGAACTTTACACCGAAATCTTCAACCAAAATTTTACACCTGAATTTTGCACCTAAATTTACAACCGAACTTTTGAAGCTAATTTTAAGCCCAAATCTTCAACCAAAATCTTAAACCTGAATTCTACACCAAATCTTCATCCAAAATTTTACACCTAAATTTGGAACCAAAATTTTCAACCTGAACTTTACGCTTAAATTTTCAACCAAAATTTTACAGCTGAGTTTTACACCCAAATCTTCAACCAAAATTTTATACCTGAATTTTACATTCAAATCTTCAACCAAAATTTTACACCTAAACTTTCGCCCAAAATTTTACACCTGAATTTTACACGTAAATTTACAACCAAAATTTTAAACTTGAATTTTACACCCAAATATTTATCCAATTATTACACCTGAACTTTACACCGAAATCTTCAACCAAAATTTTACACCTGAATTTTGCACCTAAATTGACAACCGAACTTTTCAAGATGAATTTTAAGCCCAAATCTTCAACCAAAATTTTAAAACTGAATTCTACACCCCAATCTTCATCCAAAATTTTAAACCTGAATTTTACACCCACATCTTCAACCAAAATTTTAGACCCGTATTTTAAACCCAAGTCTTCTACCAAAATTTTAAACCTGAATTTTGCACCCAAATTTTCAATCAAATTTTACACCTGAATTTTACTCCTAAATGTACAACCGAACTTTTCAAGACGAATATTAAGCCCAAATCTTCAACCAAAATATTAAACCTGAATTCTACACCCCCATCTTCATCCAAAATTTTAAACCTAAATTTTCAACCAAAATTTTCAACCTGAATTTTTGCGCTTAAATTGTCAACCAAAATTTTACATGTGCATTTTACACCCAAATCTTCAACCAAAATTTTAAACCTGTATTTTACACCCAAATTTTCAACTAAAATTTTACAGCTGAATTTTACATTTCAATCTTCAACCAATATTTTACACCTAAACTTTCACCCAAAATTTTACACCTGAATTTTACACCTCAATTTACAACCAAAATTTTCAACTTGAATTTTACACCCAAATATTTATCCAAATTATTACACCTGAACTTCACACCGAAATCTTCAACCAAAATTTCACACCTGAATTTTACACCTACATTTACAACCAAAATTTTCAACCTGAATTTTACACCCAAATATTCATCGAGAATATTACAGCAGAGTTTTACACCCAAATTTTCAGCCAAAGTTTAAATGTGAATTTACACCCAAATTTTCAACTAAAATTTTACAGCTGAGTTTTACACCCAAATCTTCAACCAAAATTTTACACCTGAATTTTACACCTAAATTTACAACCGTAATTTTCAACTTGAATTTTACACCCAAATATTTATCCAAATTATTACCCTGAACTTTACACCGAAATCTTCAACCAAAATTTTACACCTGAATTTTGCACCTAAATTTACAACCGAACTTTTGAAGCTAATTTTAAGCCCAAATCTTCAACCAAAATCTTAAACCTGAATTCTACACCAAATCTTCATCCAAAATTTTACACCTAAATTTGGAACCAAAATTTTCAACCTGAACTTTACGCTTAAATTTTCAACCAAAATTTTACAGCTGAGTTTTACACCCAAATCTTCAACCAAAATTTTATACCTGAATTTTACATTCAAATCTTCAACCAAAATTTTACACCTAAACTTTCGCCCAAAATTTTACACCTGAATTTTACACGTAAATTTACAACCAAAATTTTAAACTTGAATTTTACACCCAAATATTTATCCAATTATTACACCTGAACTTTACACCGAAATCTTCAACCAAAATTTTACACCTGAATTTTGCACCTAAATTGACAACCGAACTTTTCAAGATGAATTTTAAGCCCAAATCTTCAACCAAAATTTTAAAACTGAATTCTACACCCCAATCTTCATCCAAAATTTTAAACCTGAATTTTACACCCACATCTTCAACCAAAATTTTAGACCCGTATTTTAAACCCAAGTCTTCTACCAAAATTTTAAACCTGAATTTTGCACCCAAATTTTCAATCAAATTTTACACCTGAATTTTACTCCTAAATGTACAACCGAACTTTTCAAGACGAATATTAAGCCCAAATCTTCAACCAAAATATTAAACCTGAATTCTACACCCCCATCTTCATCCAAAATTTTAAACCTAAATTTTCAACCAAAATTTTCAACCTGAATTTTTGCGCTTAAATTGTCAACCAAAATTTTACATGTGCATTTTACACCCAAATCTTCAACCAAAATTTTAAACCTGTATTTTACACCCAAATTTTCAACTAAAATTTTACAGCTGAATTTTACATTCCAATCTTCAACCAATATTTTACACCTAAACTTTCACCCAAAATTTTACACCTGAATTTTACACCTCAATTTACAACCAAAATTTTCAACTTGAATTTTACACCCAAATATTTATCCAAATTATTACACCTGAACTTCACACCGAAATCTTCAACCAAAATTTTACACCTGAATTTTGCACCTAAATTTACAACCGAACTTTTCAAGCTGAATTTTAAGCCCAAATCTTCAACCAAAATTTTAAACCCGAATTCTGAACCCCAATCTTCATTCAAAATTTTACACATAAATTTTCAACCAAAATTTGCAACCTGAAATTTACGCTTAAATTTTCAACCAAAATTTTACAGCTGTATTTTACACCCAAATCTTCTACCAAAGTTTTAAACCTGAATTATGCACCCAAATCTGCAACCAAATTTTACACCTGAATTTTACACGCAAATTTTCATCCAAAATTTTACACCTGAACTTTATACCGAAATCTTCAACTAAAAAATTTTACACCTGAATTTTACACCTAAATTTTCAGCCAAAATGTCCCACCTGAATTTTACACTTAAATTTTCATCCAAAATTTTACACCTGAAATTTATACCGAAATCTTCAACCAAAACTTTACACCTGAATTTTACACCTAAACTTACAACCAAAATTTTCAACCTGAATTTTACACCCAAATATTTATCCAAAATATTACACCTGAATTTTACACCCTGTATTTTACACCCAAATCTTCTACCAAAGTTTTAAACCTGAATTATGCACCCAAATCTTCAACCAAACTTTACACCTGAATTTTACACGCAAATTTTCATCCAAAATTTTACACCTGAACTTTATACTGAAATCTTCAACTAAAACATTTTACACCTGAATTTTACACCTAAATTTTCAGCCAAAAATTTCACACCTGAATTTTACACGTAATTTTCATCCAAAATTTTACATGTGAACTTTATACCGAAATCTTCAACCAAAATTTTACACCTGAATTGTACACCTAAATTTACAACCAAAATTTTCAACCTGAATTTTACACCCAAATATTTATCCAAAATATTACACCTGAATTTTACACCGAAATTTTACACCAAAATTTTACACCTGAATTGTGCACCTAAATTTACAACCGAACATTTCAGGCCGAATTTAAAGCCCAAATCTTCAACCAAAATTTTAAACCTGAAATCTACACCCCAATCTTCATCCAAAATTTTACACCTAAATTTTTAACCAAAATTTTCAACCTGAATTTTACGCTTAAATTTTCAACCAAAATTTTACAGCTGAATTTTACACCCTGTATTTTACACCCAAATCTTCTACCAAAGTTTTAAACCTGAATTATGCACCCAAATTCTGCAACCAAATTTTACACCTGAAATGTACACGCAAATTTTAATCCAAAATTTTACACCTGAACTTTATACTGAAATGTTCAACTAAAAAATTTTACACCTGAATTTTACATCTAAATTTTCAGCCAAAATTTCACACCTGAATTTTACACCTAAATTTTCATCCAAAATTTACACGTGAACTTTATACCGAAATCTTCAACCAAAATTTTACACCTGAATTTTACACCCAAATATTCAACCAAATTTTACACCTGAATTTTACATGCAAATCTTGAATCAAAATTTTAACAACTGAATTTCTCACCTAAATCTTCAGCCAAAATTTCACACATGAATTTTACACGTAAATTTTTGTCCAAAATTTTACACCTGAATTTTATACCGAAATCTTCAACCAAAATTTTACACCTGAATTTTACACCTAAATTTACAACCAAAATTTTCAACCTGAATTTAGTAGTATAGGAACTGAGGTTTCTAGACCATTGGCAATTTTTCTAGACCACCAGTTTTTTATCTTTAGTAAAAATCATTTATTTTTATTATATTAAAATTAATGGTTGGTACATTTAATTGGAATGTGAAACTGCTATTCTTGTTTTTTCATTTAACTTATCTCAAAGCTTCGGGGTCCAGCTGAGACTCTAATGCGATTATCCTACACTTTCCCAATATCGTCCAACCTTCCTATTCCAAAGCCTTTTCAACATCTTTTATTTCCTCCTTGAGGGTACACACATCCTTTTTGTAAAGTTGTTGGATACTAGTTTTGAAGCACTGATTAGTACCCTACAAGAACTACACCACGTCCATTTTTGGTGTTGCTTCTTACAAGTGCCACACCTAACGTCTGTGCTTTTAGTTTCATTAACATTTTCAAATCTTCCTTCGATTCTGGAGGTAGTATATCCAGGTTGTTCTTTATATGATTAATATCAGGTACAAGTTTTCTTAACGGTTGCAGTTTTTTGAACTTCCACCTTTTAATAGGCACCACAACCTTAAATGGTAATCTGGGGTAGTACTTATCAGTTTTTTCTTCCACTCTTACTGGTACACAGCTAGGTTCTATTTTTTCTTCAATCACCCCTTCAACGTCTGTTTTTCCAATTGCGTGGTGTCCATAAGCGTAACTTGTAACTCCATCTTCAAGTAAGTATCTTTTATCATCAAAACAGCTAAGAGTAACCTTCTTTAATTCATAAGTTCCAATTTCGTGTTTTACACTTCTGATTGTATTCATATTATGTCTCATCCTACCTTTCGTATTAATTACATTCTTAAAGTTCTCGTGAGTGAGCTTGTTTCTGATGACATACTTTTTAACTCCTTTAGCGGTCATTCCACCTCCACCGTTTTCCTTTACATAGGAATACATTTTTTACCTCAACCCAACAAACTCAATTATAGGTACTCCTTCAGCTTCATCCTTAAACTTACCTATAACCTTCTTGTTGTGAGTTGAGTAGTACGGAGAATCCTTTGGATAATCTGAATTATCCCAACAGTTTTGCTTTTCACCAATTCTCTTAAAGTCCTCATAAACAACATCCGTCTTCAGTTCATAAATTAGACTGTCAGTATCAGTGAACAGTAGCCTTGAACTATTACCGTACTCCTTCTTGATGGTGTTGTAGTGGAAATCGTACATTAAAGTCTTGGATAAGTCTAAGATGCTCATTCCTACGTAACATGGTTTATTTAGCGTTAGAACTTCTTTCATCCTCTTTACCACTATGAGATTCTCATTCATGATTCGATGTGACTGGAAGCAAGGTGACGCTGTCAGTTTCAGGAGGTCGTCTTTGGAGGACACTAATTTCACATCAACCCTTTTCCTAAGATTTTCCATAGTCTTTCCGTAAATTGAATTATTCATCAACTTGAAGAAGTTCTTTTCGAACGTATTACGGGCTGCAGACCTTTTCTTCGTATTGAAGTCTATATAGTTCTTAAGCCAGGGAGACTGCTTGAACGTAACCGCTCTATGGACCTTTGTGAGTTTCATCCCAAGGTCTGTGTACAGTTTCAGATTACGTACATGTAAGACGTAATTTTTCCTGGGACCAAGTGAAGTCACTAGTTTTCTTACTCCTCCAATTTTCAGTTGGAATTTCTCAGCAATACTCTTCGCATAATCTGACAACATAGAAGCACTGATTTCCTTACCCTCCGGTGCTAGAGGATAACCGTTATGTAGACCTCCAAAACCATTCCCCTTTTGTTGTCTCCCAAGTAATCCTCTAGATTCATACCATCAACTTCCTCAACCCACTCGAACTCTCCATTAGGTAGTGGTTGTGACATTGCCCAGCCATATAAATTATTAGCATCGAGGTACATTAAGTACTTGTTCTCAGATGACTCATCGTACGTCTCCATGTACTTATTATTAGCTGCTGAGTGTCTATGAGCAATATAACTTGTACCACCCCTCATACCCTTCTCGAAGAACTGGAACATATCCATATCACTTACAAGTTCTATTTCTTCACTTGACTGTTTTAGAAAAGCGTCCCAACTTAGACTAGGTGCTGACATGTAATGTGCGGGGTCAAGTTCATAACTTTCCAGACATGTTCTCCTAAAGTTTTCAAATACATCAGCTAGTACAAGAACGTCAGTCTCCAAGTAGAGATCGTGGTAGTCTCTCAAGGTTTTCATCTTGAAGTGATCCCACACTTTTTGAGCTCTTTGGTAATCTTCTTCCTTCACCTCTGACTCATACAGTGATGAGTAGAACTTATCCTTACTCGGTAGACCTTCAGTATCAAGCTTGCTAATATTATCGAGGAACTCATAAGGGAACACTCCTTTTTGTGTTACTAGGTTGAAGTCCTCACCCTTCCACCTCTTACCTACTATTTTGAAGTCCTCAGGTGAAAGGTTACTCACCAATGCTTCCAGTGAAGAAGCCATAAACTGTATAGAGTCTATGAAGACCAGATTTTTACCTAGTGAGAATGAGATGTATTTTTCCATATTATTTGGGATCACATTAACGTTCATCTTAAACTTACCAATTTCCTGCATAATCAGATGACTATCGTAACCTCTCAGGTTGTGGAAGACCACAGGTACTTTCCATGTAATTCTGTACTTCAGATTACATATATTATGAGCAGCTCCACGGTACATTCCTGTTACATGGTCGTGGTCCCTTACCCTATCCTCACCAAGGTCGTTACCACATATTGAACAGTTTCTTGCAGCCTGGAATTCGAATTCCTGTTTGGGTGTAATTACCATCTTCTTGAATATATTGTTGACCATCTCTCTACATCTGAAGGACTCTTTTAATACAGTCTTTAGGAAGACCAATGCAGCATCCTCTCCAATGTAACTCTTATACTCACCGGAGTACTTATCATCATAGTGGCAGACTGTTTTCAAACCAAAACTACAAGCCTTGTGTGTCTGGTAAAGGTCTGTACTACTTTTATCCTCAGGGTTCTCTAAGTTCACTTTTCTCTCCTCTGGTACTAGTATGGACTCAAAATCAGCGTATATCACAAACGGTACAGGCATTGAGTTCCTGTGATTTTTGAACTTGATTTTTGTCCCTTCCTTGGGAAGATTTATGGCCTGAGTTCCGTTTACCTCCAGACATGTTTCCTTATGCTTCTCCAGTACCTCTTTGCTCACACAACTATGAAGACAGTGTAGACAGAAGTGCTTCTTATTTGTATGTTTACTTACACTGAAGAGCATCCTGTTTACATCCTTTATGAGAACGTAATGTCTACTACCTTCACTATCACCCAGGAGTAGGAGCTCCATATGCTCATCATGTTTAGCCTTTCAGTTCCTTATGGGGTAGAACTGTTTCTTACCACTGTAACCGAACACCGATATGTTGATACTATTTTTCCTCTCAATTCTGTCGATGTCACTTATCTTCACAGGGAAGTCTATACCGTCATAGTCCAGGTTCATTATGAATTCCCTATCTTTTTGTGTGATAGTGGTTGCTCTCCTGGCTTTTGGTCTCAGATGTCTTACATGACTCCACACAAAACACAGGTTGTCATTGTTCTTCATATTGATGAGCCCGCACTTTGGATTACTAATGTCCCCTGGAAGTTTCATATATGAACTACCCCTTAATGGTTTATACATTGCAATGTTTACGTAATGACTCTCAATATTGAGTATAATCCAGTTTGAACCTAAGTTTTGGAAGGTTTCAATTCTAGACAATATTGTCAGTTGGTTTTGAGCAGCAGTACTTTCAATATCCTCGAAGTTAGTTGCAGTACCAGTCTTAGATTTGAAGTAGACTGAGTCCTTCTTGGTTTTCCCGTCACCAATTTCCTTTGACATTCTCACCTTCAGAGTCTCTGTGTACTTCAACCCACCCATTCTCTTCAACTCGTTCACAAGTATTCCTCTCACTACCTGTCTACTTGCGGTCATCTGGTCCAGGGGGTCCATATAATGAGGAGTTATCGAGTAAGTCACAGCGGCTCCATTTGCGGCTGTTTCGATTTTCCTGTGGAATGGCTTTTCAAGGTCTGTTCCGAATGGATCTATTTCGTGTTCCTCTGGTGTAACCACTATAGGCTGCTCCTTGACTTCCCTCGACACTCTTACAGGCTTACGGACTTTAGGAGAAGACACTGGTTTCCTAGTCCTAGGTTTCGGTACAGGTCTTTCCTTAAGAAGCTTAGTTCTAGGTTTCGGTACAGGTCTTTCCTTAGGAAGTACCGTTCTAGGCTTAGGTACAGGTCTCCATGGAGCTACACCCTTAGGTACCTCAGGAGCTTTCCTCACAGGTCTCTTATTAAGATCCACGTGAATTGTAAACTTACCAGGACCTGTTGGTGTTATCACACTATCAGCTGGTACCGAGAGTTTTACCTTTCTTTGACTCAGGAATCTTTCGGCTACAGTTTGCTTTCTAACCTTAACATTAGGCTTTGCCTTTGGTGGTCTACCTCTCTTTTTTGGAACCTTCACTTCAGCATCAGTCTTTGCCTTTTGTGGTCTACCTCTCTTTTTGGGAACCTTCACTTCAGCATCGGACTTTACCTTTGGTGGTCTACCTCTCTTTTTAGGAATCTTCACTTCGGCATCAGACTTTACCTTTGGTGGTCTACCTCTGGGACGCTTAGTCTTGGGATTCCTTTCATTTTCAATCCTCTTGATTTCCTCGTTTACTTGAGGATCATCTGTGCGCCATCTGCCTCCCATTGTTGGTGGTAATCCCTGAACGCCTCTTGCTAGTAGATTTTGGTATGCCTCCTCTACAAGTAGGGCCTTTGTCTTTTGCCTGTCAGAGTACTTCCACGTTGGCATAATTCCTCTTCTTCCCTTATAGTTCAAAGGAATGCATCTGGGTTTCTTTACCTCCATATCACCCGTCAACTTCGTCTACGAATTGTCTTTCTCCTTCAAAGGGACTTTTGCCCTTATCATCAGGTGCGATCCTGTAGTTTCTGTCGGCCATGATGTTCTCCACCCTTGTATCCATATCGTCGTCACTATCTATGATACTATTGAGAGCCATAAGCTGTTCTACGCTGAATTCGTTTATATCAAAATAACTCGCCATGTTTTTCTGTCAGTTCCTCTATACTATATGTGTAAAAATAAATTGGAGTATTTAATTAATAATTTATTTCGAATTTATTTTTAATTTAATTTATTGTTTTATTCTATAATTTGTTATATCAGTATATCTTTAAGTGCTTTTGTTTTTGGTTTAATTTATTATTTAATTCTATTAATTTATTATATCAGTATATCTTTAAGTGATTTTATTTTTGTTTAATTCTATTGGTTTATTATATCGGTATATCTTTAAGTGTTTTTATTTTTGGTTTAATTTATTGTTTAATTATATTGATTTATTATATTAATATTTCTTTAAGTGTTTTTACTTTTCCATTTATTATAATATTCACACTTCTCAGGTTTCCATCCAAGCTCAACAAAAACTTTCCCATACAATCTATCCTCAAGGATGTCCACAATCCTTTGGGTCTTAATGTCCTCAGGAGGGTTCTTCAGGGAGATACCATTCATACTGGCTATCCTCAGTAGGTAAAACTTGTATCTAACTATGTTGCGCCCCCTTTGTAGTCTAAGTCTTTGTATACATCTTACTATACTTCTGAACTGCTCCCTTATGATGTCCCTATCCCTAGAAGCAACATGTTCGAATAAGTGCCTCTCAAACCAGCGGACTCTGTTGTGACAAGACTTCTTTTTCAGATAGTCGTCCTTGTTGTAGTTGTAACTAACGTAGTATGAGAAGTTATTCATATTACTAGTACCACACTGTGTGCATGTATCTGCCCCATCTATCATTACAATAGACTTACTCCCACATTCGCTGCATACCAGGTCGTATGTGTGTTTTCTCTTTATTCTTCTTTCCACGTACTTTCTTACTGATACCTCTAGCTCTTCTATGGTGTTTAGTTTGCTGCCTACTAGTACTACTTCCTCTGGTGTCACTGTTTGAAGCCAGTCCATTTACCTATACTATTAGTGTGAAAATTTTCTGCTGATTTTCGGGGTGTATTTAAACGTCTTCTTATTATTCTTAGTTCCACATACTTTTTAACTGCAGCTTCTAACTCTTCTATTGTGTCTACCCTTTTTCCTAGGGCTACTACTTCCTCAGGTGTTACCATTTGAAGCCAATCCATTTTCCTATACTATTAGTGTAAAAATTTTTTATGTGTCCATGGGAGGTTGGAGATTGTTTGATATTATTGACCCTAAACTCGATAGTGAGGTTGTATCAAAAAAGTGGATTGAAGATAAAATATCTACGCTTGATTCTACATATGCTAAATCTTCAGGTTTTACAATGACAGGTGCTCTTAAGATGGGTGGAAATGAAATTAAAAATATAGGTGACCCTAGTTCAAGTACATCTGCTGTTAGTAAGAGGTGGGTTACATCAGGATTCACTTTAAATGGTGATCTAACCGTTGCAAATGGTAATTCAATCTATACGATCAACAACCTTGGTGCAAAAATAGCTGTTCCAAATATTCAAACTGTTATTAACCAAATTTCACGCTTTTCCCTAAAACTGGACGGTTCAAATGAAATGCCCGGTGTTCTCAAGATGGGTGGAAATGAAATTAAAAATATTGGGGCTCCTAGTGCTGATACATCTGCTGTTAACAAAAAGTGGGTAGAAGATAAGATTAGTGGAGGTAGAAGTAAGCGTGAGACTTGTAGTGGTCTTACTCTATCTGACAACCTTGATATGGGAAACAATGAAATAATAAAATTAGGTGCTCCTACAACTGATAATTCTGCTGTTTCCAAAAAATGGGTCACCGATCATGTCTCTGGAAGTTCAATTAGTAGTAGCGGGTTCACTATGACAGGTAATATTGACATGGGGGGACATAGTATCACAGGTCTCAAAAGTGGATCAGCTGGGGACGCAGCTGCAGTTTCCTATAAGGCTATGAGCTCCTGGTGTAAACAGTTCCTGAAGCGAAATGGTGGTACTCTAGATAGTAATCTTGATGTTAACGATTATGAGTTAACTAGGGTAGGTGATCCTACAACTGATGGTTCAGCTGTCAATAAAAGGTGGGCAACTAATGAGTTCATGAGTAGTAGAGGTGGACTGGTAAAGGGTGATTTGGATATGGGAGATTCAAGTGGTATTCTTGATCTAAAGGATCCGGTAAATGATAAGGATGCAGTTAACAAGCAATGGGTAGAAAAGAATTTCCTAAAACCTTCCACAGGTCTAACTCAAGCAGTGGCCGATAAGAGATACGTAAGAATAAACCGTCACATTCACGCAGAATGGATCTGGGGTTATCGTGGCGTATCAGTTGCAGCAACAAGGTACTATGCTTACTGTCACGACCAGATTCCACCTTCATGGAGAACAGATCCTATTAATAATATGACAGACCTCAACCTTGAATCAATTACTATTAAATCAGATTTCCCAAGTCTTTCAACTGTTTTAAATATACCACTAGCTCTAATCCTGTGGGCTACTGTATGGGAAAAACAATCTAATGGAAAATATACACAGGTTAAGAAGGAAATTACTCTGAGAACAGTAGACTTAAGAAGACTGTCACACACTTGGTTCAATGGAACTTACACAAGTAATGGTGGAAGTACAGCTTGCTATGTATTCAAGGGTAATAGTATGTTCTATTTAGGAAATCAGGTTGAGCTGGTAGATAATACGCTTGCCTGGTGTATTATAGTTAAACCAGAACACTCAATGCCAACCGGTTCTAGTATGGACTTGTCTTTTTGCTGGTCACTTCGATACTCAGGGTCGGGTGCTTAACATTTGTTGTACTATAAGGTATAATGTCAAAGTGGCGGTCATTTTTCTCATGTATTGGTAAAATATGTGGCTGTCGTAAGAGGTCTAATAGAACTGGGAAGTCTGGAGACATAAATTTCTCTGTATCCAATGATATTAAGGTTGAGGTGACCACACAGGGTAAAAAGGATGACGCCAACAGTGTATCCGGACTGCAAGGGCCCCCTGCCTTGTGTACCCCCAAGGAGAGAATAAAAGTTGTCGAAGAGGCTTTGGAATAGGAAGGTTGGACGATATTGGGAAAGTGTAGGATAATCGTATTAGAGTCTCAGCTGGACGCCGAAGCTTTGAGATAAGTTAAATGAAAAAACAAGAATAGCAGTTTCACATTCCAATTAAATGTACCAACCATTAATTTTAATATAATAAAAATAAATGATTTTTACTAAAGATAAAAAACTGGTGGTCTAGAAAAATTGCCAATGGTCTAGAAACCTCAGTTCCTATACTACTGAATTTTACACCCAAATATTTATCCAAAATATTACACCTGAATTTTACACCCTGTATTTTACACCCAAATCTTCTACCAAAGTTTTAAACCTGAATTATGCACCCAAATCTTCAACCAAACTTTACACCTGAATTTTACACGCAAATTTTCATCTAAAATTTTACACCTGAACTTTATACCGAAATCTTCAACTAAAAAATTTTACACCTGAATTTTACACCTAAATTTTCAGCCAAGATTTCACACCTGAATTTTACACGTAAATTTTCATCCAAAATTTTACACCTGAAATTTATACCGAACTCTTCAACCAAAACTTTACACCTGAATTGTACACCTAAATTTACAACCAAAATTTTCAAACTGAATTTTACACCCAAATATTTATCCAAAATATTACACCTGAATTTTACACCGAAATTTTCAACCAAAATTTTACACCTGAATTGTGTACCTAAATTTACAACCGAACATTTCAGGCCGAATTTAAAGCCCAAATCTTCAACCAAAATTTTAAACCTGAAATATACACCCCAATCTTCATCCAAAATTTTACACCTAAATTTTGAACCAAAATTTTCAACCTGAATTTTACGCTTAAATTTTCAACCAAAATTTTACAGCTGAATTTTACACCCAAATATTCAACCAAAATTTTAAACCTGTATTTTACACCCAAATCTTCTACCAAAATTTTAAACCTGAATTTTGCACCCAAATCTTGAACCAAATTTTACACCTGAATTTTACACGCAAATCTTGAATCAAAATTTTAACAACTGAGTTTTACACATAAATTTTCAACCAAAATTTCACACCTGAATATTACACGGAAATTTTCATCCAAAATTTTACACCTGAATTTGATACTGAAATATTCAACCATAATTTTACACCTGAATTTTACTCCTAAATTTACAACCAAAATTTTCAAGCTGAATTTGAAGCCCAAATTTTCAGCCAAAATTTAAATCTGAATTTACACCCAAATTTTCAACTAAAATTTTACAGCTGAGTTTTACACCCAAATCTTCAACCAAAATTTTACACCTGAATTTTACATTCAAATCTTCAACCAAAAGTTTACAGCTGAATTTTACACCCAAATCTTCAACCAAAATTTTAAAGCTGTATTTTACACCCAAATCTTCTACCAAAGTTTTAAACCTGAATTTTGAACCCAAACTTTCAACCAAATTTTACCCCTGAATTTTACACCCAAATCTTGATTCAAAATTTTAACAACTGTATTTTACAACTAAATTTTCAGGCAAAATTTCACACCTGAATTTCACACGTAAATATTCGTCCAAAAATTACACCTGAACTTTATACCGAAATCTTCAACGAAAATTTTACACCTGAATTTTAAACCTAAATTTACATTCAAAATGTTCAACCTGAATTTTACACCCAAATATTTATCCAAAATATTACAGCTGAATTTTACACCAAAATCTTCAACCAAAATTTTACGCCTGTATTTTACACCTAAATTTACAACCGAACTTTTCAAGCTGAATTTTAAGCCCAAAACTTCGACCAAAATTTTAAACCTGAATTTTACACCCACATTTTCACCTAAAATATTACAGCTGAGTTTTACACCCACATCTTCAATCAAAATTTTACACCTGAATTTTACACTCAAATCTTGAACGAAAATTTTACATCAAAATTTTCACCCAAAATGTTACACCTGAACTTTACACCTAAATTTACAACTAAAATTTTCAACCTGAATTTTACACCCAAATATTCATCCAAAATATTGCACCTGAATTTTACACCCAAATCTTCAACCAAAATTTTACACCTAAATTTTGACCCTAAATTTTGAACCAAAATTTTCAACATGAATTTTACACTTAAATCTTCAACCAAATCTTTACACCTCAATTTCACACCCAATGCTTCAACCGAAATTTTAAACCTGAATTTACACCAAAAATGTCAACCAAACTTTTACGCCTGAGTTTTACACTTAATTCTTCAACCAAAATTTACAGCTGAATTTTACACCCAAATGTTCAACCAAAATTTTAAACCTGAATCTTACACCTGAACTTTACACCTAAATTTTCACCCAAAATTTTACACCTGAGTTTTACACGTAAATTTTCATCCAAAATTTTAGACCTGCATTTTACACCGAAATCTTCAACCAAAATTTTGCACCTAAATTTTACCTCTGAATTTTGAACCAAAATTTTCAACCTGAATTTTACACAATCTTCAAACAAAATTTTACACCTCAATTTTACACCCAAATCTTCCACCAACATATTAAACCTGAATGTTACTCCAAAAATTTCTACCAAAGTTTTACTCCTGAATTTTTCCCTTAAGGTGGCTCCCTACAGTTATTCTTGTTTAAGCAATAATTCCGTAAAACAGGCTTATTCGTGCAGAACACGAATTCTTTTCGACTTGGTGGTAATATTGGTCACCTAAGGAATATTTCGAACTAGATTTCGACGATGTCAATGTTCCCATGGCAACATGACGACAGCATAAAGCCTTCCAATTTAACCCATAAATGTGCCGCTATCTCAAAAACGATGTCGGTGACCTATCTTTTTTATTTCATATATCAATAAGGAATGATGCTCTGCAACTGTTGTGAAAGTTTAAAAAAATTCTGTAGTGTGTGATTTTTTTAAAAGCGAAAAATTTATTGCGAAATTTCCACACTACAGATTTTTTTGAAATTTGAAATTTATAAAATTTAGCGCAAAATAAATTCGTGGTCAAAATTTGAAGATAGGTCACCGATGAAACTAATGAGTAAAATGCAAATAAAGTTAGAAAATAGCCTCGTGTAACTCGAGAAATTCCCCTATTGAAAAGCGTCGCTGACTAGTAAAAGATTGTACGCGGGCGCAGAACGAGTTTTCATTCAGCAAAATCGAGCCGCAATGTTTTTACTGTTTTGTTTTTGTCAACTTTTCGATTTATATTTGAGTGCTACGGACAGCCAAGGATTATTGTGAAGGATTAAATCGATGAAAACAAGGTTGAAGCTAATTGAATCCTGCCGTTTACTCAATCTATGAGCTGTAACAGCCTATTAACAGGTGGACGTGTTTTTTTGTTTCATGTTTGGTTTTGTACTTTTTGCTAAAAATGAACAATTAGGCTATGAAACTGACTGAATATTTTTCTGTTCACATATAATCACTTTAATCTTGTAGAAACACGACCGAAAACGTGAACGTTTTCTTGAGAAGTAAACAACTTTTTAAACGTTTGTATGCAATTTTGCAAATGTTTTACAGTTGACAATGTATATTTTAAAAACATTAAAAAACATTGTTTCGTAGCTATTTTTTGGTCTAGTGGTATTCGTATCATATGTAGAATTGCTGTATAGACTCGCAAGTAATTTGGCACTCAAAACGAAGTATTATTCAACGCTTTTTCCCATTAGAAACCTTTCAGAAATAGCTTTTTTAAAGAAAAATATTTTGTTTTGTTTTGATCATGCGGTTGCGTGGGATAGCTCACGTACTGGTCCCGCGAACATCCCGCACGCAACTGTAGGGAGCCTCCTTAAATCATCAATCAAAATTTTACACCTGAATTTTACACCCAAATTTTCAACCAAAATTTCGCACGTGAATTTCACACGTAAATTTTCATCCAAAATTTTACACCTGAATTTCATACCAAAATCCTCAACCAAAATTTTACACCTGAACTGTACACCTAAATTTACAACCACAATTTTCAACCTGAATTTTACACCCAAATATTTATCCAAAATATTACATCTGAATTTTACTAAGAAATCTTCAAACAAAATTTTACACATGAGTTTTACACCTAAGTATACAACCGAACTTTTCAATCTGAATTTTAAGCCCAAATCTACAACCAAAATTTTAAACCTGAATTTTACACCCAAATTTTCATCCAAAAATTTTACGGCTTAGTTTTACACCCAAATCTTCTACCAAAATTTTAATCCTGAATTTTGCACCCAAATATTCAACCAAATTTTACACCTGAATTTTACATCCTAATCTTGAATCAAAATTTTAACAACTGAATTTCAAACCGAAATCTTCACACAAAATTTTAAACCTGAATTTTACACGTAAATTATCATCTAAAGTTTTACACCTGAATTTTACACTGAAATCTTGAACTAAAATTTTACACCTGAATTTCACACCCAAATTTACAAGCAATATATTAAACCTGAATTTTACACACAAATATTCATCCAAAATATTACACCTGAATTACACACCTAAATTGTCTATCGAAATTTTCAAGTTGAATATTAAACCCAAATATTCTACCAAAATTTTAAACGTGAATTATACCCGCAAATTTTCAACCAAAATTTTACAGCTAAATTTTACACCCAAGTATTCAACCAAAACTTTACAGCTGTGTTTTACACCTAAATTTTCAACTAAAATTTTCAAACAGAATTTTACACCCAAATCTTCTCCCAAAATTTATACTTGAATTATACACGTAAATTTTCAACCAAAATTCTCAACCTGAATTCTAGACCCAAATCTTCAACCTAAATTTTACACCTAAATTTTGAACCAAAATTTTCATCCCGTATTTTACACTTAAATCTGCAGCCAAAATTTTAACCCCGAATTTTACACCCAAATCTTCAACCAAAATCTTACACCTGAGCTTTACACCTAAATTTTTTACCAAAATTTTCAACTTGAATTTTGCAGCCAAATCTTCAACCAAAAGTTTAAACATGAATTTTACACCCAAATGTCAGCCAAAATTTTAAACCTGAATTTTACACCCAAATTTTCACCCAAAGTGTTACACCTGAATTTTACATCTAGATGTTCATCCAAAATTTTACACCTGAATTTTACACCTAAATTTACAACCAATATTTTCATCCTGTATTTTGCACCCAAATATTCATCCAAAATATTATATCTGAATCGTTCACCGAAATCTTCAACCAAAATTTTACACCTGAATTTTACACCTAAAGTTACAACCAGAATTTTCAACCTGAATTTTACACTCAAATCTTCAACCAAAATTTTACCCCTCAATTTTAAACCCAAATCTTCAACCAAAATTTTAAACCTGAATTTTACAGCCAAATCTTCAACTAAAAGTTCACCCACAAATATTCAACATAAATTTTGCTACTGAATTTTACTCCTAAATTTACAACTAAAATTTTCAAGCTGAATATTACAGCCAAATATTTATCCAAATATTACACCAGAGGTTTACACCGAAACCTTCAACCAAAATTTTACACCGGAAATTTACACCTAAGTTTACAACCCAAATTTATTGAAGCTGAATTTTAAACCCAAGTTTTCAACCAAAATTTTAAACCTGAATTTAACGCCCAAATTTTCAACCCAAACTTTGCAGTTGAATTTTACACCCTAATCTTCAACCAAAATTTACACCTGAATTTTACAACTAAATCTTCAAACAAAATTTTCAATCTGAATTTTAGACCAATATATTCTACCAAAAATTTATACCTGAATTGTAGACGTAAATATTCAACCAAAATTTTAAACCTGTATTTTACACGAAAGTTTTCAACCAAAATGTTACACCTGAATTTTACACCTAAATTTTGAACAAAAATTTTACACCTGAAATTTACAGCTAATCTTTCACCCAAAATCTTACCCCTGAATTTTACACCAAAATTTTCATCCAAAAGTTTACACCTGAATTTTACACCGACATCTTCAAGCAAAATTTTACACCTGAATTACATCATTGATTGATTTATATATACATATATATATATATACATATATATATATATACATATATATATATATACATATATATATATATACATATATATATATATATATATATATACATATATATACATATATATATATATATACATATATATA
>CACRXK020000376.1:64692-84495 GCA_902702795.2 Paramuricea clavata | reverse complement strand
TATGTAATCGCGAATTAGTACAGAAAAGAACAATATTGTAAACACAAAAACCTCGTGCAATACTGTCTAAGACTACTATTTAATGCAATACAAAGAAAGGGAAATCACAGAGCAACGAAACATTTCATCGTCTTTGATATTAACTATATGCTTTGATTGACATGTTTACGCTCAGCGAGTACATTTCTTTCGGCCAGGGGTTTTCCCCGAGATTAATTCGTACATTCTATAAAACGAAACTTAATTTATATAACAGTTTAAGGTAAAAAAAAACAATGAAAATTATGTCTGTAGTATGCCTAACTCTGAATTTTCGAATTTCTTTGAGACATTTTATTTACAGGAGGTAAACAAAGCGAACAGAGCGAAATTCGTATGTCACAATCAGGACTCATGGCATTGAGGCGCGCAGAATTCGAACACACTGGCATTTAATGACTATCCTTGAAGCCAAACTGTACTCAAACATTTTTTTCGAGTGCAAAACCAAAGAATAATGATGAAAGACATATATTTACATAATCAGGCTTCATTCAGTGTAGTGTAAGGTGGTTTTATTTGTTAACTATCAACAATTAGGTTTACCGATAAAGCATGCTCGATTTCGACACATTTTCAAATTTTACAAAGTTTGCGCGCTTGTCATTTTTGTCAAATGGTAAAGCAGAAAGATATTATTGGCGATTTGTGTTGACTAATGTTAGTAGTTTATAAAAAAGTTAAAGTCATGTGCCAATCAAGTGCCACGATTTTGAAATAAGCTTTCAAAGTTGATATATTTTGAGACGATATCCTTTATCCGTTCAGGAGGGTCAATAACTGCGCTGTTTTCTATTTTATAACAAAGAATAATTATCTAAGTTATATCACCAACAAAAATAGAAGGATAAGTCTATATTTCTGAGCAAAAATTTTGAAATTTAGGTATGAATTTGATGTAAAACATAGCGCTGAAAATATGTCGATATTTTGCCTTCATTCGGAGTTCAAGTTGGTTACCAGCCGATCGAACATCAATCGCCCCCAGAAATTATTTAAAGGAAATTTGAGTAAAATGAAATCGATTTTAGTTGTTCCCAAGGATAGATCTTCAAAATACTAGAGTATGAGAGAAATCTATTTTGAGCCCCATATTGACCTGGAGGTTTTTACGGAGACAGCCTCATAAGGTCTTACCTCCACTCCCGTTGTTTTCGGGAGCACAAAGAAAATTTACATGTTCAACACAAGTGCAGAGTTGGGCAAAGGATAAAGGAGTCGTCCTTTGTATTGTTTTGTTTTGTATTGTATTGTATTGTTTTATATTGGTTTTTATAATAGTCGGAGAACAAGATGCGCTGACATGCAGTCATTTCGTTTTTGTTGTTTTAGTTGACCTCAGTTCAATGATTGCTACATGCACCTGAGTCAAATTATGCTAAAATATCACGTGATTAAAACCCAAGAATTGTAGTGAAAACGTCAGGAGAGGTAGGTTGAAAGTTTCATGAGAGGAATATGAGGCGCAAAATTTCTAGGCTACGTGCATAAATTTTAGGAGAGGTGCAGGAGTTCCACAGCGGGCCAAATTGGAAAATAATTTAGCCAGTATGGAAGTTTTGAAAAAACGACACAAGGATGTTAAAAATTGGGAGTTATTACATGGAGTATTTAGCTTATTTAGCTTAGGATGTTCAGGTTTGATCCCAGGGGAGTTGCGCGAAACATGATGTAACCAAAGCGCGTACCTCTTAAGACGCCTACGGCCTACCCAAAATATGCCCTTGTAGTGTATCTATATATCTAGTCGCTTAGTGAAAAAAATAGAAAGATCTATACATAGTGAACAAATCGCCAAACGTTTCTCAGAGCTTCAACTGGTTACGTATACTCAATTTTTGACCAATGCCCAAAACTTCATTACTTCGTATCAATTTCCAGGTATAGGGGATTTTCATGTTTTTACCTGAAACGTACGTGCGAAATGGAGATTGAACGACATTATACGTTAAATGGTAAAAAAAATATTAGATGGGAAAATCCACAATGCGTAGTTACATTATCTCGAAATTTAAATGTTCAATTTCTCTCGATCAATCAGTTGTATGAAGAGGCGAAATATAGCATTTTGTTCCTTTTCGTGAAATCTTTCTGTTACTGTAACCCATTTTGTTGTAGCATTGATGTTAAAATAAATATTTTCTTTATAAGGAATTATATAGATAAAAGCAAAAAAAATCTCTCTGAAAATAGATTCCAAACGATAAAATTTTGAGCACCAGTAAAAAATTAAAAGTTTGTTACCAGTTGAAGGTTTGAGAAAAATTTGGCGTTTTGTCCACTCTTTATAGATCTGAGTGCTAAGCCACATGACTATATACTATGAGCTGAGTTAAGCTCGGTTTAAATGAAAAAAAATTCAACATTTCACATTCTGAGATAGAAAAAAAACCTTTCCATATATTTACTTCACCTCTTCAGCCTTCAGGTCCAGCATAGACTGTAGGTCATCCTTGCCAAGAGGAGTCATTTTCTGAGTTAAATCTGACAGAAAGTTAGAAACCTTTTCTGCTGTTTCAGCCATTCTCATCTAAAACCAATAATAAGCAAGTGGAATTGTATTCATGTGGGATATAAATAAATGCTTATCAGAAATCTGAGCATTTGGAAAGTTGTGCTCTTTGGAAAGTTGTGCATTTGGAAAGTTGTGCATTTGGAAAGTTGTGCATTTGGAATGTTGTGTTACATGTAAAACACACAACTTCCGCTACCCGAGTATCTTCGTGGATATACGATTTTTTGAACAGTTTTTATATGAACTTCCCTTTCTTTAATTTAGTTTATCTATAATTCTAACCATTGATTTCTATCAACCTTTAGTTATGGGATAAATGGTCTCATGGTTCCATACTTGGTAGCCCTGCGAATGTGCTCACAATTGGCAGATTTTAATTCAGATTCCCAAAATTAACAAATACACATTTTTTACGTCAGGGTTAGATTGATTGGGACAAAACTTGAAATATTATGTAATGTCGTATTGTAAAATGTCTTTTACCTCTAAAACATAACTTGAGTGGGTTGGATAGCCAAGTATTGTCGCCATCTGGAAAGAAATAGATTAAATTGAACATATATAAGTTTACTTAAAACACACCACAGAATCATAAATCATATCCCTAGAATAGAAATACATTGTTAATTTCTATATGTAGCATTTTTAACAGTCAGAATTATTAAGATCTAGTCAAACAAGCTGTTTAAAAAGCGCAAGCTAGCGTTTACAACCACGAGTGTGTTCTGCTATACTACTTTTCAAACTAAAAAACCGATAACATAGGTCCATGTACATGCAGTGGTTTTATATTTGATAGAACAGTGGAATCTCACTCGATACAACTAATTGCATTCTGACACTGCAATCGACCAACGAAAAATTCGTTGGCTCAAGCGGGATTTGAACTCGCATCTTCGGGTATCTAGACCGCCGCTCTACCCATTGAGCTATCGAGTCAACAGGGATTGGTAGCGAGTCTTATCCAATTTAAGTGCACGGAATATTTTCGTGACGACTAACGCTTGTCTTGGGGATTGGTCGATTGCAGTGTCAGAATAATATGAAACTAGTTTTTCGTATCTCTGAGGATGGTTCTGAAATAGAATTGAAACACGGCGCGTCCTCTAAGACAAGCGTTAAGTCGTCACGAAAATATTTCGTGCACTTAAATTGGATAAGACTCGCTACCAATCCCCGTTGACTCGATAGCTCAATGGGTAGAGCGGCGGTCTAGATACCCGAAGATGCGAGTTCAAATCCCGCTCGAGCCAACGAATTTTTCGTTGGTCGATTGCAGTGTCAGAATAATATGAAACTAGTTTTTCGTATCTCTGAGGATGGTTCTGAAATAACTAATTGTTGAAGGGACTTGTAGATGGAAATTTTTGAGTGGAATATACAGAACATTCGACAACTGCATGTCTCTCCGTAGCTCAGTTGGTTAGAGCTGATATAGTTGTTGCAACTGCTCCTGGTCAGGTCTATTATAATGTATAAAAATTCCAAATTGCAGTCTTTATTGCTAACTTCATGACAAAGGGCCTTCGCTCGAAACGTCGATGTTCTGCTCATATTCTGAAGCAGTGGCGGACACTTAACGAAACATTGCGGGAGGGGGGAGGGGGGGGGGTTTAGGTCGCCAACATATATGACCACCTTTTGTGTATAGTTGGAAATGTTTAAGCATTGTTTCCTTAGATTTCAATACATGCAGTATCTAGCTTAATTTTTAGCTTACCCTTACAAAAGTATGTTTAGTGCTTTTATATCTGTAACATAATGCTAAAATGAAAAGATTTTAGAGTATGTTTTATCAGTATGTTTAATTGTTTATATTGCTGTAAATATGGCGTCACTTTTAAAGCATCATTGATAATTGTATTTTAATTAATAATTTTGAACACTTTTCATCGCAAATACGCGACATTGACTAAAATTGCCTTTTTGCCGATTTGGAAATTTCGGATATCTTATAGACAGTTTTATATGTTTCATAAGTTAAAAGAATTTTTTCTTTTTCCTAATCAGATACCGTATTCATCCCAATGTCATCAAAATTTATAATTATATACGGTATACCTATTAATTTTTAGGTATTCTTTCGAGTTCAATTCTTGGGTTTCATATTACTGTGCTGTAATAAGTTACTCAACATTCTATCATTTAAAATAGTACTTATAATTCATTTATTTAATTTGATTGGAAATTCGCCCTGCCAATCGGAATGATTTGTATTTTGGGGGGTGTCACCCCCACACCCCCCCCCATACCCCACCCCCCCTCAAGTTTCGCCTTGAAGGTTAGTCCCAGTCTTTTCACGCGTGTGAAGAGCGCGGTCAATCCGTCAACATTTAACAGTTATTCTACGAACTCGAGTCGAATATGAGCGGATAGCCGGTGAGGCGTGTACTTTATTATATACACAGGGTCTGAATTCACAGACTTTGCTTTTCGGATATTTTCAATATTTTTCTATTTTGTTTATGTTTTTATCTTCGCTCTTTCAGCCGATTATTTCTTCAAAAATATATATTTTAAATTTTAAAAATTCATTTGCTGACCTGTAAACAATTTGTGGGAATTTTTTCGTTGTGTTTTTAATCCTGTAGAGGCTACAAAAAGCGAACAACTTGCCGTTTTCTCGTTCGCAAAAATCGGAAATTCAGTTTCAGCCGCCATTTTGTTTTTCTCTACTACTAGGATATGAGCTAATATCCTGCTAGTAGAGAACCAATCAGATTGCAGAAACCTCATATCCAGACCTTGTGTATATAATAATAATATTTATTTTTGACAACCGGCTTAAACTGAAAAAAAAAGTGAAATCCATACTACGAAATTTACAATTGCACCACTAAATCCATAGTATATCCATCTTATTTCCACACTATATCCATACTATGGAAATATACAATTATTATGGATAACCAAAATCCATTCTATTTCCAATAAAGCTCCATACAATTTCCATTCTATGACCTTCTATAAATTTTTCCAGTGTTAAAGTTTACAAAAAAACAAACCTTTCATCAGCGTGCAAAGCTTTTTATCGTGTCTGAAAACTTCCTAAACCTAGTAGACTTTACTTTTAACTTTTTTTCTTATTTTTTCCAATAATTGCGGCATGCTCGCTCCCTGAACGGTCTCACGAGAAAATCGCGACGCATAAACACGCGGGTCCTGTTGACCTTCAGGAAAGAGATGGGCAGTTTATCTGAGGGTAGCGTTCCAGTTATATTAATTTCAATGGTAGGAAAGGCTATTTCATAAAGAGATCAGTATAGACCCGTCACAGCCATTGCTAAGCAACCTAAAGCAACCTAACTAAAACTTTTCATGTTTATTTGGAAAGAAATTTTGTTGAAAGCCAAATTAAAACGAAAACACACAAACAATGCAGCTTATGAATAGATGTTGGCAAAACCATGAGAATAAAACTGATGCAAGAAAATTTATTTTGATGATACATTTTGCAGTACATTATATAAACTGAACTATTATTACGCAAACTAATTACACTCTACAAAAGTTTCTTAGAAAAGAAAACAATGCAACTTAAATCTGAACTAGCAAGATGATTACAAGTATCCACCAAACCACCAGTTGGTTGTAGAAAGGGGCCCAGCACTGCAACGAAATTTTTTGTTGATGACTCCCTGGATATAGAAACCAAAGTTATTCTCGCTCGAAGCAGAACCTTGAGTGGGAACAAACTGACAGCCATTGAAACTGCTATCAATGTGGGGGGCGCAAACATTGTTTTCGTTCCACCATCTTGATGTACATTGTGCACATTGATGACCACGAATATTTACATATTCAACTTTCTTGCAAATACCGCGGCCCTGAAATGTCATAATATCAAAATCTGTAAACTTTGCTCTGACGTAATCAGTGTAGTCAACTTTGTAACTTGGAAAGGTGCAGGTTGTTCTCCAGTGGGTTGACTGAGACTTGAGATGAGTCATTTGAGAGAGACTCATGCGGTAGAGGTTCCAGTTAGGCGAGTGCTCGTTCACAGGAGAGACTTGTTGCATTGATTTCCTGGCGATCTGATCCATATGTCTGTTCTTGAAGGCGTAGGACATCACTAAAGTCCAGGCTGAACCAGCTTCTGAAGTCATATCACAGTAAACTGTAATACGGTCGTCGGTCTTGAAGTCATAAATGGTATAATAACCATCTGATTTGAAACCTCTTTTGAGATAGTCCAGACAGCTTCGAGGAGTGATTTCCAGCTATGAAAATTAATAAAATGTTTAAGCTATATATCAACAATTTTCAAACAGAGAAAAGAACACGACCTGTCCTAAATCCCGATCGTATAACAGCTTTAAAGATGTATTTAGGTTTATATACGTATACATATTAATTTAAAAGAACAGTGAATTAAATTTATTAAGTATATATGGCTGCCCAATGCCCATGCACCAAGTTAAATATACTGATATATGACAATATGGCCTATCCATACAAGTCGACCTGTAACTAAAGATAAATTCGACAAAACAGTTTATTAAATATATCCAACCTGCCTGGCCAATGTCTTAGACTCCACTTCCATTCCAAACAGGAACAGACTGAAGAATAAAAACATTTTTGAAAGCATTTTCTTCTTGTCCGTATTTTCGTTTCAAAATGTTACTGTAAACTAGCCGGTGTCTTGCTTGGTCTGCATGGGCTAATACAAGAGCTGATCACGGGATTATAGTGTTATATGTAAGTGCATGGCTACGTGTCCGCTTGAGAATTTATATACTGTAGAGGAAGTTGGACAGTCTCAGCAGACTGCTGAAACCATGGATGTTGAAGACTTGCACTGCATGACGCTTAATTGTAAATTCTATAGAATCAATTAAGGTCTTCTATGACTATGGTATTTATATTCATTCAGCATAACATAGCAAATATTCTTGCCCATCAAAATTATTTTCCTGATTGTTAAACTGGAGTTTGTTCCTCACTATTTTCCAATTTTATATACCTTATATGCTTTTAATGCTTCTATCTTTTGTGATATATATAGTACATAGCGTTTAAAAAATCTGAATACTACATTGCAGTGACTTATAGGAGTTAGGTTAAACCCAAAAGATTTTCCTTCTCAGAAATATTTGCAACACAAAACAACATTTGAACCAATTTCATATCGAAATATATATTAAAAACAGCAAAAGGCAATCCTCAGTGCTAATTTCTTTGATGTGCATGAAACGCATCCAGCAATTTACATCCATGTAATATACATGCATATACAGGAAACACCATGCAACACAGCAGGAATAGACTGCAATATTATGCTTCACTGGATTTACAAATACTGACTACTGAGGAACATTTATACGCTATAAAATTTATGTATATAGGATTATAGCTATAAGTCTTAAGCCCGTCGCACACGAGAGCAACTAGTTGCTGAGCTAACCGCCTCGCGAGGCTGTTAGCTCAACAAGTAGCTTTCGTGTGCGGATAGTTTTCGTGAGGATTTGACCTCTCGAGGCCTTGAGGAAAATATCTATCGTGTTTGATATTTTTCACCTCGCGAGAAAAAAATCTCAGCGTCTGCGGATATTGTGAGCTAAATGCTGAGCTGTTTGAATCAATTAGCCAATGACAAACCATGGTTTCTTCCTGTGACTTGGAACAAAATGGAGGAAAATGCAAATGACTTTTCAATTATGTTGCTGTTGAGTAGTTTTCCCAACGTGTGCGGTGAAAATACATAGCTGAGCTAGCTGCCACGTGAGGCGGTTAGCTCAGCAAGTTGCTCTCGTGTGCGGCGGGCTTTATGAACATTTAAGAAATGCCTTATAAAATCTAAATTATTAGGATCTTATTCGGAGACACCCTTAATTTTTTGAGACAAGCTATGTTTGTAGATTTAAAACGAACTATATTGAACTGTATAACATATTATCTAGGAATAAATAACATATATTAGAATGTTAGGGTTTGTAATCCAAGTGAGTATATACATTTTAAGACCTGACCAGGAACGACTGCGAAAAATGCAGCACAAGGTCCTCTGGTAGGAATTGAACCTACGGCCCTGCGATTCCGGTGCAGCGCTCTAACCAACTGAGCTACAGAGGAACCGTAAGTTCATGTATATATAGGTAATCGGGTGTGCGGACTTCAATGATTTGGTTTCTTGCCAGATCTCAATTCCTACCAGAGGACCTTGTGCTGCATGCATTGTTCGCAGTCGTTCCTGGTCAGGTCTTAAAATGTATATATACTCACTTGGATTACAAACCCTAACATTCTAATATTAATAGATAACATATACTCGAATTTATATATATTATCGCAAGGCATGTGCTGCCTCAATGCTCTCAATAGTAGCTCGGGAAAAAGCCAGCCTGTTCAGACATTGGGCTATTTCTAATAAATAGTGGCTATTTCTATAACAGGGCTCCTGTTGATAACAGTGCTAACTGGCTAGTCTGGCTATAGCACTGAAAGGATTACCCTGCAAAAATAAAGGTTTTAATTAATTCATTCGCGTGTAACGTTTAAAGCGCCGATAACGCCATGAAGGAACACTGCTTTCCCCTGGAATAAGCCCTTAAATGCTCGTGGTCTTCATAAAACTTTGAAGAAATAAACAAATACATTTCACATGTATTGCTGTTGAAAAAATACAATTTACTCCAAATAGACCAAATAGTAAGATAAGGCGACCAAATATAACACGCGTGTGCCGAACAATTAAACTCGACGCTCTCGATGGACGATAGCATAGATTGGGAAAGCGACTGGGTACATGCATATCGAGTACATGCATTGAGCTATTTCGTGTTCTTTAAAGCACCGATATAAAGCCATGAAGGAACACTGCTTTCCTCTGGAATGAGCCCTTACATGCTCGTAATCTTCATAAAACTTTGAAGAAATAAACAAATACATTTCACATGTATTGCTGTTGAAAAAATACACTTTATTTCAAAGACAGCAATAGCTTGCAATAGCGAGATAAGCGACCAAATATGGAAACATAACATGCGTGCGCCGAACAAATTCCGCCTATTTTTCCGTTTGCTACGTTTGCTGGGAGTCTATTATATGGGGTTGGTCGCTCCGCAAACCGTCCTATTTTTGTCTCCTTCACCGTTAATCGCCCGTGTTTTCTTCGTGAAAACCGTAACCGTCATCAGTTTTTCTAATACAGGGCTCCTCGCAAGTTGCAGCAGACCCAAATATAGAACACATGCATGCAATATCTCTCAAAAGAATTTCAATACTGCATGTAGCTATAACTATTATTGCAAGCTTGTGGGGGGTACAAATGTTTTGCCGTCCTTCATTTCTGAACAAAGGAAATTAAAAACAAAATACTTCAGAGTTCAGGCGTTTATTATAAAAAAAATACTTAACGTCAATAAGATCCTTGACGCAGGTTCGCATGGTAAAAATAAATATAATTGTTTTGTAATTGTTTTGTTTTGTGGACACGTTCATTTCTTTGTCTGGGCTTTGGCGAAGCTTTCAACCCAAGTCCATTCACTGGTGCTATAATAATTTAATACACTGTCACTGCCACTGGTGAAGATCCATGCAGGCTTACAGATCGAAAGCTAGTAATACGAATTTAATAATGGAGGTGGAATTCCAAAACCAAATGCATGATATATCACGAATGTTGACAATGAAGAATTAAGTATATTTTGCAAGAATAACAGTGGATGAGTAAGGACAAATACAAGACCTAAACTAAACAAGCTTGTACCCTCTATAGTATAAATAAATTAAGTCCAGTTTAGGTTTCGTCCAGTATATATAGTTACAATGGACCACTATAGACCTCTGTGAGAACATCATGCAGTCTACAACAAGTAAAGCTATCCAGTAAAGTTAGTTTCGTTGAATTTAGTAGTTGCAGTGTGCTTGCCATGTTTATAAAAATGTTTAATAAGACCTAGACTTGCCACAATTTGACCATGGGGAGGGAGGGCGCGGGGGAGGGAGGGCGCGGGGGAGGGAGCGCGCGACCCGAGCGACGAAGCATTGATGATTTTGATATGTGAAGATATGGCTATCTTCAAAATTATATACAGTATAACATAGACTCATAGTACTCGTACCGAAATATATATTTGATCTAATAGAAACGCTGCTGTATTCATGTGTGATTCGCGAGTTTTGGGTGCCTCGCATGCATGTCCCGCACTTTATGCAGACCCAACATGATTGATACTTTCAAAATAATAACGATAATAAATTGAAACTTCCAACACTGCATAGTAAACCACAGTTGTATTGCGTAACACTGCATAGTAAACCACAGTTGTATTGCGCCAAAACCGCCTAACCGCCAAACTATAATAGACCTTTGCTAAATGTGATCAGAGATGTTGTCTAGAACCGTGGCATAAAAAATATGAATATTCCGTTTTTTTCGGTCAGAAAGGAACAATTTATAGTTTCAGCAATATGAGTAAAGGAAATGTGGATATATTCTGTCGCACATGGCTCAAAAATGCCTGGCTTAAAGATTCTGATATGTATGATTCTGCTACGGGTATGCATGATTCTGCTTGATAAGTGTGCAAACGTTTGACGCATATAGCTATGTTGGCCCGTTTCGCTTTCCACTACAGGAACAGGCACCTTAAAATCAGTGGGTGTACAAAGTTAACTTGATTCCAATTTAATAAATTCAGTATAGATACTACGATTTTGAAAATTTCGAATATCTTATAGACCGTTCCATAGGTTTCATAAATTGAACAAAATTTTTCCTTATTGAAAGTTTTCTATTGAGATAGCGCATTCATCCAAATGTTATCTAAGTTTATATATATACCTATTAATTTTTAGGTATTCTTCCGACTTCAAGTGTCAGAACTGTATAATTATACATTATTACTTTTTATCATTCCGTCCCAGCTCCCATCAACTCAACCTCGTACCCAGGGTATAACCATCAACTCCGAAATGTAATTAACAGCAGGAACCAGAAAAATGAATATAACTGGAACGCTACCTCCAACAGGAAATTCGAAGCGAAACCAGTGAGCGAAACTCGAAGGCTAGTCCCAGTCTTTTCACGCATGTGAAGAATGCGGTAAATCCGTCAACATGAATATTTACTCTTGAAAACTGACTTAAAGTTTACAAAAACAAGCTTTTTTATCAGCGCGCAAAGCTTTCTATCGTGTATTTATTCAGGTTAAACTTCCTAGTAGACTTTACTTTTCACCCGTTCCGCACGTTGTAACCAATAATCTATTGGCGTTGTGATGCTATTGTATGCAATAAAGTATTGGTACTTTTAGCTTTTTTTCTTATTTTTTCCAATAATAGCGGCATGCTCGCTCCCTGAACGAGAGAATCACGAGGCATAAACACGCGGGTCCTGACCCCCTGGACCTTCAAGAAAAAGAGAGGCAATTTATCTGAGGGTAGCGTTCCAGTTATATTAATTTCAATGGTAGGAACGGCTATTTCATAAAGAGGTCAGTGTAGACCGACACAATCATTGCTAAGCGACCTAATACTTCTCATGTAAATTTATTTGGAAAGAAATTTTGTTGAAAGCCAAATTAAAACGAACACACACAAACAATGCAGCTTATGAATAGATGTTGGCAAAACCATGAGAATAAAACTGATGCAAGAAAATTTATTTTGATGATACATTTTGCAGTACATTATCATATAAACTGAACTAATATTAAGCAAACTAATTACATTCTACAAACGTTTCTTAGAAAAGCAAACAATGCAACTTAAATCTGAACTAGCAAGATGATTACAAGTATCCACCAAACCACCAGTTGGTTGTAGAAAGGGGCCCAGCACTGCAACGAAATTTTTTGTTGTAGGCTTCAGTATAATAACCAAAATTATTCTCGGTCGTAACAGAACTTGAGTGGGAACAAACTGACAGCCATTGGAAGGGCTATCAATGTGGGGGGAGTAAACATTGTTTTCGTGCCACCATTTTGATGTACATTGTGCACATTGATGACCACGAATATTTACATATTCAACTTTCTTGCAAATACCGCGGCCCAGAAATGTCATAATATCAAAGTCTGTAAACTTTGCTCTGACGTAATCAGTGTAGTCAACTTTGTAAGTTGGAAAGTTGCAGGTTGTTCTCCAGTGGGTTGACTGAGACTTGAGATGAGTCATTTGAGAGAGACTCATGCGGTAGAGGTTCCAGTTAGGCGAGTGCTCGTTCACAGGAGTGTCTTGTTGCATTGATTTCCTGGCGATCTGATCCATATGTCTGTTCTTGAAGGCGTAGGACATCACTAAAGTCCAGGCTGAACCAGCTTCTGAAGTCATATCACAGTAAACTATAATACGGTCGTCGGTGTTGAAGTCATAAATGGTATAATAACCATCTGATTTGAAACCTCTTTTGAGATAGTCCAGACAGCTTTGAGGAATGATTTCCAGCTGCAGAGAAATAGTACAATGTATTTTGAATGATTGTGTTATGGTATGATAATGCTGAACCATGTACTTTACTGTGTTTCCACGCATATAAATAATTATATGTTGTTTAGGTTTTGTGAAACCGCCAAGTAGTTTATGATAGTTTATGTATATATAGAGAGAGGATGTTACACGGCGGCGCAAAGATACGACTTTTATCTTCGAGTGGTGAAAACAATATTTTACGAACGAGCGCAGCGAGTGAGTAAAATATTGTGTTTAACACAAGAAGATAAAAGTCATATCTTCAAGTTGCAGTTCAGTTTATTATATAGTCCCAAGGATATAATTGTATAAATACTAAAAGTCACGTGATCGATATCTTCACTAGTGAAGATATGGAAAATATGTCACTGTGTATTTCTCAGTATCTCACTCTCTACTCTATAATAAATATATATATTGTCAAATGCCAAAGTGCAGCTTAAATTCAATGTCATTGATTGTGCCTGGATACGCTGAACAGTAGATGAAAACATGCGACTGGATGTGACTATCATGGGACGGGACATGGGGGATTTACTTTGTTAAAAAAGCGACGTTCAATAGAAACGTAATGAATGCATTAGGTATTTGAATTTATGAATGAGTTATTATATGAAACAATCAATGCAAGGTAGTTACGTCAAATTTCAAATGTATTATATATCCTCTAACTATAGCGGCACAACTTCACAGTCTCTAAGTATGGTATCCTAAATAGTGATCAAGGGGACGTGCCTGCTTGTAGTTTTGATCTTGAAATACTAACATAACTGAGATATATTATACATACTTCTTGAGAGTTATAGTACAAGAATCCTTGTTTAAACTCGGTGGGTCATTGCAGTGAAAAGTTAAGTCAACAAATACAATAAAACATTGTCTCAGACATGTTTAGGCAAATTTGCAATGCGACCCGCATATATATTTGGAATAGAGCGTTCTGTGGTCTATGAAAGTCGTACATGGTTGCGTGGAAGTACAAGTGTACGACCTGGAGATAAAAATTTCGTGCATACCAACTGAGTGTTTTGTGCTAAATCTGTGCTTATAATCAGCCTGAACACCAGCCATAGGTTGTTGAGCGCATGTATATAGCGAAACATACGTGTTAGGGTTTCCTTCAAATTTTGAAATAGCAAATTTTTAGTTTAACATTTCCTGTGAACGACACTTTCGTGCTAAGTGACTATTATTTTCACTCCCTGATTGCTTAATGGGCAAACAAACTTAAGCACAGATAGTACAGTTGTTCTCGTTGTTTTCCGTGTATAACTAAATTGTTTAAAATTGCATGGACTAAATTTAACTAACCTGTTTAGCCACTGTCTTAGACTACACTTCCATTCCAAACAGGAACACTGATGAGAAAAACAATGTTTGAAATCATTTTCTTCTTGTCGTTATTTTCTTTCCAAAATGTTAAATTGACTGTTGTGTTGCTTGGTCTGAGATGCAAGAGGTAGTACAAGCGCTGATTCAATGGGATGCTGTATTGTAAATGGCTACGTGGCGGCTTGAGAATGTAGAGGAAATTCAACATTCTCAGCAACCATGCTGAAACCTAGGTGGTGTGATATCCGCCAAAATTCATATATTCAATTATGCCATTAATATATTCAATTATACCCATACGGCACAAAAAGATTTGATGTATTGACGGGCCTGACGGTAGTGACGCCAGATAATGTAGAGCATGCGATTCGCTTTGAGAAATTAGATTTGGACTCGCAACTTGTGCTGAAGAAACATCATTTCTTCGCCTTTGGCAAGGCTTTTTGGTGTCATTCACTCATTATCAGTTATCACAAACCGTACATGCGAGAAACCACACAAAACTTGCTAATATGCGGGCGAAAAGCAAATGTAAAAAGGGGATAGCTATACAAACCGATCTAAATCGGCCAAATGAAAATGCAATAGAAGATCTGTCGTGCACCATGAAGACACAAGCGAGGTTGAAGGTCACACATCCGGTATCGAGTATCACATCTATCCACATTAGAACTTTCGCGGCAAAATAATCAGTGGTTATAACATTTTTTGTTATATTTCGGACGCATTTTAATATTTTGGAAAAAAACTTGCGGCAATCGAGAGATCTTCAGCCCCTGAATATAAATCAATAAAAATGTAAAAAATGATGAAATCAGTGTTTTCATCATATAATGTAACCTTGATGTCAGCATTAGTTCTGATCACAAAGCAAACAACTTAAACTATAGGTCCTACTAGAAAAAAACGATTTTGTCGTTTTTAATTAAACGTTTTCTGTCTTCACAAATATCTACCAAACCACCAGTTGGTTGCAGAAAGGAGACCAGCACTGCAACAAAACTTCTTGTTATATTCGTGATAGGGATGTGCCGGATACTGTTTTGCCGGATACCGGATAGTACCGGATAGTAGTCTACCGGATAGTACCAGATAGTAGTCTACCGGAAACCGGTTAGGAGAAAATGATGACCGGATACCGAATAATAACCGGATACCGGACAATAACCATACTCCCATACAATAATTTATTAGAAACACAACATTTTTATAGCTTAGGCCCGTTTCATACGCCGTACTTCACATGTGCCGAATACATTAAAGACAATAGATAATGAGCTGGAATGCCTCATTACCTATTGTTTTTAATGTATTCGGCACATGTGAAGTACGGCGTATGAAACGGGCCTTAATTAACTAGTCCAATGTGGCAATGTGTTTAATACAATTACTTCAAGAGTTTTTTGTCTCTTTGACCTATTTGTCTTTACCAAGGTAATATCTTATGATTCACCTTACATTGGTTATATTGTTTTGGCGGATTTTGATATACATTGTGCGCATTGATTGATTGATTGATTGATTTTTAATAAAACGTTTTGCAATCAAAGATTGACTTACACGTTAGAATATAAAATGATTAAAAAGTTAATTTAAAACTACAAATAAGTTCTAATTGCATATGCAGGCTTTCTTGCCATCCTACTTTTCCTACTTTATCCTACTTTTCTTCAACTTTGCTACTTTTCCTATTTCCTATTTTTGCTTGATTTTCCTACTTTTTCCTACTTTTTCTCATAAAATCCTACTTTTTTAAGACAGCTTGGGGAATCAGTATGTTATAACTCTCGTAATTAGATCTATAGGACTCGAATTTTTATTCCCTATTTGTGTCCCAGATGATAAGATCTCAGGAGGAGAAGAAGTAAGTAAACGCTTATATTTTCTAAGAGTCTTACGACGAGCGGGTTTTGATGTTGTGGACTTAGTAAAAGTTTATTGCTGTTATACATTCGACCAGTCTTGGAATATGCTTGCCCTATTTGGCACTCTTGTAATTAGTAATACTAAATGGGCGAAGGCGTATTTAATTAACTATATATTGGATAAGTTGCAGGAAAGTATGGGTAATATCTTTATTCTTTGCAGTTTGCATGTCATGGATTAAACGATAAAGGTCTGCATGATTTGGAAAAAAAATTATGAGTATTAGCAAATTATTGGGGGGCTGCAGCCCCCCCCCCCGGTTGCTACGGCCCTGTATATATGATGCTTGATTAACTGAGAGGGGGGGGTTGAATATTTGGAATCTCTAGATCGTCGGAAATGGCACTTTCAGTGTCTTCATTAATTTATTGATTATGATTCTAGAGATGCTATGAAATTATATACTCGGAAAATGTGCTTTGGAACAGATATCTTGAATATGATCATTCCATTTTAAATCGTCTGAAAGGGTAATACCCATGATGTACATATACCAGAACCCAGAAATGTCATAATGTCAAAGTATGTAAACTTTGCTCTGATGTAATCAGTGTAGTCAACTTTGTAAGTTGGAAAGCTGAGATGAGTCATTTGAGAGAGAGACTCGTATTGGCCCATGCGGCTAATGCGGTAGAAGTTCCAGGTTAGGGAATTTCTCGTTCACGGGCTGGTCGTCTTGCATTGGTTTCTGTGCGATTTTCTCCACGTCTCTGTTCTCCAAGGCGCAAGACATCATTCTCAGTATAAATCACACACCAAAGAATAACATGCATTTTAACCAATTTGTGATCGAAATATTTTAAACAGAACTAAACAGAGCAACAAAACTAGCAAAGGCAATGCTTATTTGCGTTGTTGAATCCATAAGATTCATTGCTTTCTTTGTGGTGAATTAAACGTATCCAGCAATTTACATCCAATATACCAACACAGCAGGAAGAAACATTATTATTCTTCACTGGATTTACAAGTATACTGAGGAATATTTACTATTATTATACATTTAATATGTATTCTCGTTTCTAATTGGTCAGAAAGCACCGGCTAATTTTCAGTATTCGGCATTTATTACGTATTTTCCGCCGATGACGTCATCAGCGTCCAATAATTGTTTTTTTGGATCGAACTTGCATCCAAAATAAAAATTATTGGACTCTCTCGTGCCCAAACCCTTGCGCGGCCAAAAGCTTGAACCTTATAAGCGCGCGAAAAACAAACAAACAATGGCCTACAGCAGATTTGCGTCGCTGAATGAAAGTGAACTCTCCAAATTATTGGCAGATAAGGATAGTGAAAGCACGAAAAAAGCCACAAAGGGGTAAATAGATCTAGAAGTAGAAATAGAATATTTAGCTGACCTTTGATTTTGTGCAAGGTGTTTGATATTCAAATTGTACTTTTCCTACCTCATGAACAGGAATCGTTTTATACGTTTCTCATGTCTTTAAATGTATAATAAAACAATTATTGGATTCTGCTTTCGCATGATATCAAGAATTATTCAGACCTCGGTCTATGTTATCCGCCTCAGCTTCGCTTCGGCAGATCACATTGACCTCGGTCTGAATAATTCTTGATATCATGCTCAGCCTCATCCAATAATTGCTTCTTCATAGTGCTGATATGCGAAGATTGAATATGCGAAAATAACCCATATTAAGGTAAATTAATGCTAATAAATGAATGCATTACACTGCTGGATGCCTATAAATACCGAGTTTGGCCATAGTGCTCGCTTCTTGCTTAGTTTTAAAACGGTTTGTGCGGTGGAGTACGGTCCACCCAGACTTCCCGCCCCTTCATTTGTGTGCATGGGTCGAACTCCGGCGCACAGCGTCTCAGCCATGCTTACTCCATTCCTTATTCTAGCTGAGCAAAGAGTAGAGCACTATGAAATACGATAAAAGCAGCACAAACCCGTTTGCATATGATAAGCTGTTTATCTGGAACAAAAATGAACCAGGCGAAGCTTTCGCCGCAAAAAAAACCCACTTCGATTCGAAAGCAAAGCGGAAAGTGCATGGCGAATCGCTACTCTAAGGCTATAGGTATATGGAACCGTACATTCATTTCCGAACTTCGATAAATAACTTTGGCATAAAATATGATGATAAAATTGATGTGTTTTAGCCTTCATCTCATGCTCACGATTCGAGTGGTAGTCCACAACCGCCCTATCGAGCTTCAACGTATAACTAATGTATTATTTAACTAGCAGTTATTATTGGAGGAAACTGCTATATTTGACGTTCTCCAAAGATAAATTAGGGAAAAGCATATGAGCGTGCATTGGGCTATTTCTTGTTGGCAAAGCGCCGATAACACCACGAAGAAGCACTGCTGAAGCGTTCGCGGCTGAAGCGTTCTCGAATCTTTGAAAAATTCAACAAATACATTTTACATGTATTGCTCTTAGAATACAGTTTAGTCCAGAGAGTAGAGAACGCGACCGAATAGAAACATAACAGGCGCGCGCCGTACACAACTATCTTAGGCTAATTTCCTTTTATTACGTTGGCTGCATGGTTGTATTGCGTTTGCTATAGTGAAATTTTCAGCGCAAGCTGTAACGCAAGATACTGCAAGACATCCAAACCGACAGACCGAACGGTTCAACACAAAGTCGAGATCGCAGCAGTATATAGATGGGCCGAGTAAACTCTGGAGAAACAATGCGCTCAAATATAGGGTGGCTCGATCGAGACTCGCTTAATTTAGTGCAGAGTGGTTAATAATCAAGTGAATCAATAATAAAAATCTTACTTTCTGCCGTAATTCTACAAGCTCCTCTAAGATAGCAGTATTTTCCTTTAAACATCTAAAAGAGAAAATATATAATAACTCTTAGAAAGCTTAGAATGAGGGGAGCAGAATTTATATTTCAAGTACTAAACAAAGTAATCGGTGATAAACCACGTGGCACCCACTGCAATCTCAAACCTGAGCCTGCAATCCTCTGTGGAGTGTGGAGGCCACTGGAGCTCTGGCGACCACATCCTGGCTGTGGCACCAGAGTGTGAGAGAAAATATATATATATCCGATTAACCAATCAGATGGGTACTATGTCAGTGAGAGGAATAGTCACAGAATAGATACTAGACCAGAAGGGTCGCTCAGACGATATTTCGTCCGAAATTTTACGTGCTGACGTGAAAATACGCCATCATATGACGCCATCCTGAAGTGCACACGAAAGTTTTTCATAGGCCAAACATAGGTACAAAGTACCGTGTGCACTCCAGGATGGCGTAGTCATAGCACGTAAAAAATTTTGGACGTTTTTCCCCAGCCAAAACACATAGGAGTGACCCTTCTGGTCTAGTATCTATTCCGTGGTATAGTGGTCGTGAAAATCAAATCTGAACCTCTCTATTATCACCACAAATTCCGTTCGGTTCTTTTACATACTAAGCAGAAATACTATAACCTGGAATTAAATGCTTTTTCCAATGTTTGTCTTGTTTTAGGATTAGAAGCTTTTCTCATGCATGGGACATAATGAGGATACTTCAATGTGACCTTTCTTCGACCATCGTCGCTCTATAATGACGCAAAGTAATTGGGGGGGGGGGGG
>CACRXK020000376.1:45808-64672 GCA_902702795.2 Paramuricea clavata | reverse complement strand
AGGGGGGGGGGGGGGGGGGGGTTAAATTACCATTTTTGGATTTTTGAATGTACAGGGTGTCCCCCCAAAAAGTGACACTATATAAATTATCCTATTGTTATAATTTGAATGCCCTAGCACTAAGTTGATCCCACAGGTGCATAAACTTTTGCTTCTGGAATTTAAAATAAAAAAGCAAACCGTTTATTAGTGTAATCGTTTTGCTTGACTCGGGTGTTAAAATATTTGGACAAAGCGAAAACGTTTTAAAATGCTTAAATGTAAATACAAGTTCATTAAATTCCCAGGCGTGTAATCACGCGCGTTTAAGAGCGGCTTAAGAACAATGAGATAATTTCTATAGTGTCACTTTTTTTTGGGACAGCCTGTAATTCTTACCATTATTGGTTATTATAGATTTCACATGCGGTAAATTAGTATAAACCATGATATTTAATATTTAGCAGGAAAATACCATTAATTTTATGGTAAATATTTAAATATCATGGTTTTCACCAATAATTTACCATAAAATTAATAGTAAAAGAGAAATCTATAATGACCAATAATGGTAAGAGTTCAGTTTTTACATTGATAGTATACATATAGTAAATCTTTAAAAAACAGTCAAAAACCAATAATGGAAATTTAAATTGTTTTCATGTGAATTAGGGAATATAAGAATAAAATTAATATTGATTTTAGACGATGTAAAATGGTTAGGATCTTTATTGTGTACTGTGCTATCTCGTCCAGGAAACTGAAATTGATGGCCTCTATGTAATATATGTAATATTTCCATGAGAAGTACTGAAATTGATGATCTCTAGCCGGTCAACTTTGGCTCCTACATACAGTAACAGTATTGATTTAGTATAAAAGATACCTTATCCAAGCTTTCGATGAATTCTGATGGCAGTCCAGCTGAAATAAATGTTTCAGAAATGAAAACACTTTAAAAAGAATAGATATGAGCAAAAAATAGAATTGTGTATATTATTTACTACAATGGAAGGGCTTGTATAAACATATTTATATCGATATCATATATATATATATATATATATATATATATATATATATATATATATATATATATATATATATATATATATATATATATATATATATATATATGTATATATGCATATATATGCCTATATATATATATATATATATATTGATATCCCCAGAGCAAAAGCTCCTCCTCTGAGGGGCTCACGCTACATACATTTTCCTAATTAAAAGTTACATGCTCCAAAAAAAAATACCTACACAACATAAAATAAAATTGCACTCAATCAGTCTTGCTTACTGTTTTACCGGCATTCAACTAAGAAAAACGTTTAGTTTGCTTTATGTATTGCTGGACAAATTTGAAAATATTCTGATTTTCAGAAATATGCAATTTCGCAGAATAAAAAATTGCTTTTTTCAAATCTGACAAGAGATACCAGTCATTGTCAAAAACTTGTATACTTGAGAGTAAGTTATGCCTAAGAGAAGCAGATCGGGGTCATTTTAACAAGTATAATAAGTAACTGATTCGTGTTTTATGTATACAGCTATTTCAATTAAGGTTGTCCACGAGCAAAGCGGAAAAGTCGGATACGAGCGCAAAGGCTGCTGGGAATCGCTAACAAATTAATTAATTTTCAAAGCGGTTCCCAGCAGCCTTTCGCGCTCGTATTCGACTTTTCCGCTTTGCTCGTGGACAACCTTAATTGAAATAGCTGTATACAGTAGGTACACAAAGGAGACGCGACACAATTTATTTTAAACAAATAATCATTTAAGCCACAACAACCTAAACGCAGACGAGTATGTACTATATCGAAGAAAACCTACCATTAAGAAGTTATTAATGCTTCCAAATTACTATACGCATGCATTATACTATTATTTATACAACCCGAGAAGGTTGTGAGAACTCGAGCTAGGCAGATCAGTGTAAACCAGTTACGGAAGTAGTACATTTTCACCCGCTTGAGAGTCCCTCTAACCTTATTCGTGATGCAATGATATTCAATAGACCTTTCCCCTTACGAGTGAAATTTTGATCTAGATAAGCCAGAATGATCTAGATAAGCCAGAATTTTCAATTTCAGCTTGAAAGAGCATCGCAAAATTAGTAATATTTCGAAGTTTCGTTACGAAATGTTGTAAAATGCGGATAATATAGCCTTGCAAAGTTTGCCGTTTTTCAGTCATTTTGCATTACAAACGGGAAATTGATAATCAGACGATCAAACTGATTACCAATTTCCCATTTGTAATACAAAATGACTGAAAAATGGCAAACTTCGCAAGGCTATATTATCCGCATTTTACAACATTTCGCAATTTGTGATGCTCTTTCAAGTGATGAAATTTTTGTCCAGATTTGTCTAGATCAAAATTTCACTCAAAAGGGGAAAGGTCTATTAATACATTTGATCACAAGTTTTTACGCCACTGTGCCTGTAATAACATATAAAAGGGACGGACCATTAGATATTTTTTTTTGGGGGGGGGACAAATACCAAAAAAAATCGCGCACAAAAAGAATCCAGAGAAAAATATCGTGCAAAACAAACATATTGAAAAAAATGATTTTTAAAATCGTAATGCAATTGTTTTAAAACATTAAAATGGTGTTTTACGACAATCGAAAAAATTATGACCCCCTCCCCCGTCGACGAACTTTCCAGGAAAAATTACTGTGATTTATTTTTGGCGATTTTAGCCGCGCTAACCATGAGGATGGAGATCACATGACCTCATACCAAAAGTTGTGTATTGTAACAGAGTGTTGAACAAATCTGCCCATGTAGATTATGAGGATGGAGATCACATGACCTCATACCAAAAGTTGTGTATTGTAACAGAGTGTTGAACAAATCTGCCCATGTAGATTATGACGTCATGCACATGCAATGAGGCATTACATTATTTCTGCAGACTAATAATTTTTCTATACAAATTAGCCTGCGAGCACGCCATATACAAATCATCAGTATCAACACATGACGTACCAAGTTCCTCCTCAGAAAATTCCAAAATTGTGTTTTCTTCATTTAAATTTTTCCCGAAGTCAATTCCCAGATCACTTATTCTTTTCTTTATCGCCTTATGGAGATCACATGACCTCATACCAAAAGTTGTGTATTGTAACAGAGTGTTGAACAAATCTGCCCATGTAGATTATGAGGATGGAGATCACATGACCTCATACCAAAAGTTGTGTATTGTAACAGAGTGTTGAACAAATCTGCCCATGTAGATTATGACGTCATGCACATGCAATGAGGCATTACATTATTTCTGCAGGCTAATAATTTTTCTATACAAATTAGCCTGCGAGCACGCCATATACAAATCATCAGTATCAACACATGACGTACCAAGTTCCTCCTCAGAAAATTCCAAAATTGTGTTTTCTTCATTTAAATTTTTCCCGAAGTCAATTCCCAGATCACTTATTCTTTTCTTTATCGCCTTAATTTGATCTCTGACCTCCTGAGATAAATGCAGACCTAAAATGAGGTGTGACACCACAAACATCAAGCTACAATTCTACGAAATATTGCAAACAAAACAAAATTATATACAAACCATTTCTTCTTCCAAGTTTAATAAGTCGTTCTAAATATCTTGCCGATTCCGCCTCTTTAAATGGTTCTTTTTTGTTTTCCTGTAAACGAATGTGATGATAAAGCTAATAACGTAACTAACGAAATTCTATAATTATTACCGTACATTGTAAGTGTGGGACTTGATACCGGGTTTAATTAAAAACCTTAAAGTACCTTTTGTACAGAAATTGCCACATGATTACTGACGGTATTACTGTATGAATCAAGAATTGTAAAAACAGCATGCTATGAGAGAAGGGAGGAGCTGTGCCAATTCGGGAGCGCCCTTTACGAAACCGAAAACTGTAGCAGCAACATTGCATGGAGAACCTGATCTTGACTAATTTTGACAAAAAACGCTTTAAAAAATATACTTTTAATGAAGTAATATTATGAATAATATCACAGTTGTGATATCACATGGCATATACGCAAAGCCATCTCAGATGTACTCATACAACTAACTCCATAAACTGTATACATTAATAAATATACCTGGAGAAAGACAAGATTTTTGAAAACATCTTCCCTCATACTATAATCAGAGGAGAATCATTAGGTTATTCAGCTAATGTCATAATGGTACTGGGTGTCCCCAACAGGTTTTGAAACTAAAATGTAATTGAATTTTCACACTGACTGACAACTCATGAGGTTTTTGTATCCTGTTAAGCCTGCCGCACACGAGAGCTATCTGCTGAGCAAAAAGTTACTCGTGCCTGTTAGCTCAGCCGATAGCTCACCGTGTGCGGGTACATTTTACTGAGTTTTTTGCCTCATGCAACCTTTTCTCACGTATCAAACATGTTTGATCGCTGAGCTATCAGCTGAGCTAACAGGCACGAGTAACTTTTGGCTCAGCAGATAGCTCTCGTGTGCTGCAGGCTTAAAGGCCAACCTTAATTAACATACATGCATGGTAAAACTGGCATGTGGCTTTTCATTCAATATTTGCTGAAAAACTAATGTATGGAAATGGACTTAAAATATATAGAACGAATATAAAGTTTTAAAATAAGCTATTAAGTTGTAAAATGTACAACAGTAACAATTGAATACTTGTAAGTCATGATATTTACATAACTTTATTAGTATACACAGACAGACTTATATGGCTGAATGTTGTAAAGTGTGAATTCATTACATGCATATAATTGAAGTATGCAAGCCCAAATTTACAGCAACTTTGTTTTCGGTTCTCGATCTCCTCTCAACACTCAAGCCTTAAATTACAGCTAGACTGTACAATATCATCTCCAAATCAAATTTTATGTTTTACATGTAACACTCAATTTTTATTATTTCTTTGCAATTTTTATTATGCCTGTATTCTGACCATGCACTTATACTGTGCTGAGTACAATAGTCTAACTTACAAATAATATATTTTATTAGCAATGCTACAACAGTCTCACGAAGAACAAAACCTAGTGGTCAGGTATACCTCATTTCAACTTCAAATTCCGACATCTTCTTATCCGACAAAGTACTGGCCTCTCGGATCTCCTTATCTACGCAAAGAAACAATGTCAGTAACATATCTCAGAATGTAATCATGCATGTAACATTACATTAGAGTGTAATTATATACTTATACTGGTCTTATAACATATCTCAGATATAGTGACATCTCAAAACATACTATACATCTCAGAAAAGAATATAATTATTATGTAACAGCTTAATTTGCATGTATAATCTTTTTATATTTTATTTTTTATATGATAATTAAAATATTTCTACTTATAAATAAACATGCATCAACTAGCCTTCGCACACATATTTAAATACTATACATATATATAAATGTAGCCAGCGTGGCAGGCTCTTCTATAGGGGAGGGAATCGAGGAAGAGCCTGCCTGAAAACCAAGATAAAATTGATCACCGCCCACTTAGTTAATATTCCATATTAACACCGCCCACTTTGTATCAATGATGACATAAAATGTCAATTGTTGCACATTTACTAGCCAGCGCTACATTATTATTTAAGTTACAATAGTACAGCCATACAGGTTGTGACGTGAAGTCAGTCACGTCAGAACATTCTTAATTTGTTGTTGTTAATGTTTGTTGTTGTTCAAGAAGAATAATTTGACATTGTTGAAGAACTTTATAAGACTTAGAAGAAGGATGTTCCAAATACGAGAAAGCCTCCTTGGCCAGCGCGTCTCGCTGTGTCTGGTCAAGGATGGCAACGAACGTAAAGATGATAAAGATGCAGACATACATTTTTGTTCGTTCTCACCCGCGAACGTAACACTTGGGGGCTCAGGCGGGAAACCACTCTCTCGGATGAGAGCGGTTGCTTTTGTTGTCAGTCTGGTGGTTGTCCTTTGGGTGTTATATTATTGATGCATGTCTTTCCAGTTTTAACGCCATGCAGTTCAAATTTGTCGACTTAGCCAGAGGCTGAAGTACAAGAGACAAGAGTGCAACGCTGGAGGTTCATTACGTCTTCGTAAAAAGGTTTCTGCTAAGATTGTGCCTAACGTCTACTTAGTGATGCCTAACAGTGGGGAAAGATATCATTGTGTATTGTTGACCACATGTTAGTGGTTTGTTACGAAGTTGGAATAGTTTGATAAAACTCCCGTAAGTTAAAATAATAATTATATATAAAGTGAGTAAAATGTTGTTTAAATTTAAGATTAAAAAGGGAGTATGTAATTTATATAGATGTCATTCTTCTGTTGTTGAACTTCCCTATTATTCTGTTGCTAGAGTTTAAGGACGCTCTTCTTGTTGTATTGAGTTTTCTCAAATTTCATTCTTTAAATATAATGGAGGTTACGAACAGTTAACGAAAGTTCTAACAAACTTTCTTTTTTCAAGAGGGGGAGTGTGACGTGAAGTCAGTCATGTCAGAACATTCTTAATTTAAGACATTACGTCGTGCATGAATTTTTTTTTCATCCCTCAACTGTTGGCAAGATTTTTTTTTCTACAACATCCCTTTGCAAGATATTTTTAAAGATACCCTAAAAAATGTTTCCCGCAAAGTTCGTCGATTTTCGATTGTCGTAAAAGACCAATTTACTGTTTTAAATCAATTGTATTACGATTTTAAAATTCAGCCCTAGTTCTTGCTTGATTTTTTTTTCAATAGGTTTGTTGTGCACGATATTTTTTTTCTGGATTTTTTCTGTGCGATAATTTTGTTTTGGTATTTGCCCAACCCTCTCAAATATCTAATGGTCCGTCCCTTATATGTAATGCTCTATAAATATCTTTCGGACAGTATATAAGCAGCAAAAGCTTAAGTTAGAGAAAGTCAGGCCTCGAATTTAGCGGCGGCCACTGGCCGTCGATTCCCTGCTTGTTGGCCGCTATGCCCTCGAAATATACTGAAATCCACGGCCAGTAGTGGCCTGCCCTCAACCCCCGACTACAGTACTTTGGCTTTAGAATACCAAGTGTATGATTTGTAAAATTGGCAATAAATTTAAAATAGTATTTAAATGCATCTTTCCATCAGTGTGTCTGTTGAATCATGTATTAAAATATCCATAGTTTTGTTTGGCATTTTTTTTTAATATTGTTGCTGTTCTGTATATTTTTCTTGTCTCATGGAAACTCAAACGTTATTTGAAACTTCAAAATAGCAACTGAATAAAATTTTCAAACTGGCCTTGAATCTTGATGCCCGGTGTACTGGCCTTGATGCCCTGAAAAACTAGTAACATTCAACGACAAACAATTAGAAATAGTAATTTGTTGTTGTTAATGTTTGTTGTTGTTCAAGATCGAAGAATAACTTGATATTGTTGAAGAACTTTATAAGACTTAGAAAAAGGGAAAGCCTCCTTGGCCAGCGCGTCTCCCTGTGTCTGGTCAAGGAGGGCAACTCGCGTAAAGATGATAAAGATGCAGAAATACATTTTTGTTCGTTCTCACCCGCGAACGTAACAAGGTGCAAACTGCAAAGCAATAATATAATTTTGAACGGTCTTCCTCTACAAAGTCGAAGGGCCTTTGCCCGACATGCCGATGTTTTGCTGTATTTTTCAAGCAGTTGAACCACTATCCATCTATTAAAAAGTTTATTAAAAGCAATAATGTTTATACTAGCTATACTGTGGCAATGTAATAAATGACTTAGGAAAAAGTAAATAGTCCCATTGCCATGTTATACGTTGCCAGGCAAATGTATTTCTATTTAAAAGCTCCAAAGAGAGCTTCGTCACAGAATAATTAATTAAGGACCCATATATATGTGGCTTCGTATTATTAATATGCAGTATATAGAAACACAATGGAGAATGTATTCTTATGTGTAATCTTAATTTGTCTGCAAGCAAAATGTAAACAAGGCATTTAAGGATCTATACTCTATAGTGACTATATATGGTAAAATCATACAACATATAGCTACAGTCGAGGCTGTATGGCTTGCCTTATTACACTGGCCTGTAGGCCAAGTGTCTTAAATCCCTCTTTTTCTGTTTTCTGTTTTCGACGAGAAATGGAGTTTGCGTTAGGTCATCGCAGGCTCAAGGTGCAACGTGCTCCAGTGACATATTCAGTTCAGTTTCAAAATGGCGCTTTTCACTGAGCGATCTAATATATATTTCACACAGTTTCGTTGAATTTTCAAAGAATGGTGCCGGTTTCCTATGGATTTTACGTTGTGTCGCACTCTGGCCTTTCTTGCGTGTTGAATTAGTGTTTTTCTTGGTGTAACGACTCGAAAACCCCAAAATTTGGACCAGCAAATTTATACAATATAGTGGAATATAAACAAGGACAAGTTAAAGGTTTGACAGTTTGACTTTTTAATTAACAAGTATAAATATACGTTGTACGTAGGCTCATAAACATGCGTTGTGCTCTTGTATTTATTTGCATAATTATAAATTTGCACCTAATTACATTAATTTGCGCCAAATTACTTTCTAATTCATCATATATTACTATAAAATGTATGTTTTCGATTGTATTCAGCGAGGTGGCGTTGCGTGCGGCGAATTGAAACGTGATACGGTTCGATTTGTTTTTGGAACAAGATCCAACTTCCACACTTTTCTAATTCTCAAATTGTTTATTAGATGTTTACTGCATGGTTGGGGTTAGAGAAGGGCTTTGGGTTGGGATCAGTTTATCTTATAAATGGTAGTTGATGATCATAGTATTACAGTGGGCCTGGCTTGTCAGGTTGAGTTGCCCGTAGCCTGAGGGTACGTCTGAGCTGGCGTCTTGGTATATTATGGTTGATAGTTGCTGATCATGATTGTATTTATTGGTTGTATTCATATGATCCAGTATCCCCATGATCCTGTATCCCTATCTACTTCTCTACTACACATTGCACCCAGTATCACGAAAGTTGCCATTTTCAGGCAGGCTCTTCCTCAATTCTCTGCTCTAGAAGAGCTGGCCATGCTGGCTAATATAAATGCCAATCAATTTAAAGTCACATATAGTTGAGATTTCAAAAGGGCGTGGTCCATTATCTAAATAATGTCTCGGATAGCAAGTTGCAAACTATTGCATTGTTAATTGAATCAGGACTTGTTTAAATAACACACGCTACTGTATATTTATTTCATTCTTTTATGGTACAACATGGCTTCCAAGAAGTCGTGTGCGGCGCTTCTTTCCAGCAGGCTTTTAGCCAGGGTCCTTAAAGAGGGCGTCCAATTTTGGTATAACGAAATATTTATAGTAAAGAGGGGGGGGGGTTCGAGAAAACATTCCTCTGGAAAATCTTTGAAGTTTACGTTACTTCATGTCAGTATCTGTTCCAAGCTTGTTCGAAATTTTTCAAACACATTTGGCTTTGTGATTTTGTGCCGCTATGCTTCTTTACTTAACTACGACATTTTCATTCAGCCAGGTACACCATCAAATTGATCAAAATGTCAAATGTACAATAATAGTGAGAATTTAAGCTTTTTCGTTTTGGATATATTAATATACTTCGGGAAATTATTGAAAATAATTTCCCTTTTCCCCCAGAATTTGGGCGTCCAAAGGCGTCCATTTTTCGTTCTAGGGGCGTCCCAGGACGTCTAGACGCCCTTCTGGCTAAAAGCCTTTTTTTTAAAATTATGTTGCCCACAAGTTTCTGCCCTTGACAATAAAAGAACATACAATATTTTTAAAAATACATCCCTTAACCTTTTATATATGACCCTTGACATTTTAATATCTAATGACCCTCAACTTTTTTATAAGACCCTCAACTTTTCATACAAGCAGACACTCGACCCTAACACTCCACTATAATTAAACAAATAACCACATGCAGGCAGAAAAAAAAGACTTGCATAACCTACTATATACTGATCAAAGCATTTCAGCTACATAGTTCAGCAATTAAAATCGGAAAAGAAAAAATACCTGGTGAAACATGTTGTGGAAAATCTAGAATATTTTGTATTGTGTTTTGATATGCCATATGTTCTCCTAAAACCTGCAGAACACAAAGTGAAAATCACATTCAAACATGTGTGAAGTTGTCCATGACAATAGGATGATTTTAAAATAGGCAGGACTGACAATGATCTAAGGATCATCAACAAATAATGTTGTCCTAAGGCCGTCGGTGCCAGTGTAGGTGACAACGATAACAAGATTGATAAGAGAGATATGTTCAACTACCTGATTAAAATATCAAGATAACTGTAAATTGAGAGAGATATACAACTAATGTAAATGAGTATATATTTTCAGGTAGTTTAGTTATATATCTCTCTCAATCAATCCACAGTTGTCTCGCCCTAAGACTGTTTAACCCATTAAGTAGCATTGCGCCCCAATTGCGCCCTACTTTAATTATTATTTTACTCTATCTAATACCAGATGATTTTATTTGTCAAGGGAGAGCAGTGGCCATCAATGGGTTAAACCCTCTACTCCTAAATGGAAATTTATTGAAATTGCACATCTGAGATTTCAAAAGTCTAATGTTTGAATGTGCAATACAAACTTTCCACCATGGCCACTACCTAATCATTGACCAATCAAATGTATTTTTGAAAACAGAAATTGACTTGCTCGGGCCTCGGGGTGAAATCCCTTTGTGAAATGATTGACTTTATAGCTGCATTATAGCTTACATAATATCTTGTCAGGGAGGCGGGGACAGGGCAGGGGAGTAGTAATAGTAAAAAAGAATATAAAAAAAGGGGGGCATGAACCTGTTTTATTTAATTGGAAATAATATTAGAAATGAAAGTAAAATAATATCGAAAGGGCTATTCAGACATTCCACGGCCGGGAGGAATCTTTTTGGGGTGTGGTCACTGGGGCGTTGTCTCCATCTGCGCAGGCTTGCGACCGTGTTGCGCATGCGCGAGGGAGCTCTTAACCCAAAGCCTCGGTCAACCGAAGTGATTTTCATTTGAATTTCGCTCTGTGCTATAAGCGCGCCAGACGGAAGTGACGTGGCGGAAGTGACGCGTGTGCAAACCTCGTACCCAGGGCTAGTCGCGAATTGAAAGCGGCGCCGCCTTCAATTCGCGACTAGCCCTGGGTACGAGGTTGACGCGTGTGGTGAGTGTTAAAGGGTAAATAAGTAATTATGGGGTTTTTCTGGGTTTTTTCAGTGTTTTTCGGGGGTTTTTAAGGGTAGAGTGTGTTTTGTTAAGGTATACCTGTATATTTGGCTTTCCTCGGGTAAAATAAACAAGTCGCATACATGTTTTTTTTAGTTTTTTATTTTTTTAGTAAAATTTTGTTTTGTATTTACATGCTAGATTTGTTTTTAAGTAAGGATGTTATTAGGTTTATTTTATATAATATATCTCTTTGTTCCTTAATTGTTTCTAGTAAGTTCTAATGCTTTTTTTCTTGATTCTGCAAACATTTCGTAGGTGATGTATTGCTTGTTGTTTGTGCATACAATATCACCTTTGTTCTTTGTCAGGAAGACATACTGACCTTTTGCCAACAAGCAATCTTGTCTGTAAAAGTGGGTACTACAAGAACATACAATATACCACTATACAAGACGTCTTTACGGTACCAGCATACTGTTCTTTTATATTTTTTCTTGTGCTTAATGTCATAGAAAAAGGAAAATAAATCCTTATCAAAATTAACCCATTTCTCTGAATACTCCATAACTAACTTGTAACTGTAACTACACCCAACTATATTTCACACATTTTTTAAAAAAATTTACACCCCTCCCACCTGTCAAAAAGAGAGTGGCCCTTTAGGGAAGGATTCGAACCCCCATTCTTTGAGACTTATAGCAACCTTTCCCCCACCCGTCCGTGGTTGAGTGAAGTCTAGAAAGGTTGCATCTCAACGCGTAACCACTCCGCCACCATAAGGGCCACACAAATATACACACCACCTCGGTATTTATCTAGTAAACACTACCCTTTTACGATGATTACGGTAAATAACAATGGAAAAAAACACATATATTTTACTCAATGCTAAGCGGTTTGTGTGTGACGGAAGTGTGGTGGTTTACCACTTTCTTTTTGTGATAGAGTTGTTCCTTTTTTTACACCACTTGCGTCACTTCCGCCACGTCACTTCCGTCTGGCGCGCCTATATCGCAGCGCGAAATTCAAATTAAAATCACTTTGGTCGACCGACGCTTTGGGTTAAGAGCTCCCTCGTGCATGCGCAACACGGTTGCAAGCCTGCGCAGACAGAGACAACGCCCCAGTGACCACACCCCAACAAAATTCCCCCCGGCTGTGGAATGTCTGAATAGCCCTTTCGACATTATTTTACTTTCATTTCTAATATTATTTCCAATTAAATAAAACAGGTTCACACACTCCCTTTTTTTTATATTCTTTTTTACTATTACTACTCAGGGGGCTACTATAGTGCCCACTACTTCCAACAGTCAATTAGCACGTTTGACGCCAGCTGATAGCCGGAAATTTTGTCTCCGGGCCAGCCAGGCTGTACTACATACTATTCGTTCAAAAAATGTGTGCATTTTGGAGACTGGTTCTAGAATGTTTTCATATAAGCAGAAAACCACCAAAATTACAGTAAATTTTCCCAAAATCATCGATGCATACAGCTAGCTATGTGACAGGTAATAAAAGAGAAAAAACCTATTATGGAAAAGAGAAAAATTGAAAATCATTTGCGCTCACTCTGAGATTCAAATTCTCATGACCTTTGCGTATGATGCATGCCATCACATCTTACGTGCAATATATGTTAATTTATTGTATCTACTGTATATCACTGTATCTTAGCCACCACCAATTATGATTGCGTAAATATGTACACTATTGTGCAAGGCCAAGGGTACAGTAACCATTAGAGGTGTGCAAATCCGATCCGAAACTGATCCGAATCCGATCTGATTCTTTCGGATTTCGGAACCAAAATATTCATTTCGGATCGGATTGATAAAGTTGTTTCGTAGTCGGATCGGATCGGATAGGACTTCGATATCCGAAATAAAATGAATTAATTATCCACGCATTATCGCAAGAATTAATTATCCATGCATTTATCAAAGCATCAAGCTGCATTATTCGTTTGATACTTCAATTGGACGTCACCTTGTCAGCTTCTTGACACGTGTTTCTTGCTTTTATATTTATTTGGTTAATTAATTTAAATATTTCAACTTGAATGAGAAATTTATTTTATTAAAGCATTCTTCGGATCGGATTCTTCATCAAAACTCGGATCGGATTCGGATTAGACAATTTCGGATCGGATTTTAAACATTAGGCAATTGTCGGATTATAAACGTCCAATCCGATCTGATGCACACCTCTAGTAGCCATAGTCTTAATACAGTACTTACAATACATCACGGCTATAGTATACTACAGACAGGATCGGCTAATAGCCGTATTGCTGGCTAGTAGCCGTGATGTATTGTAGTATACTATAGTATGATCAAACGCGCTAATAGGGTGTATATGAATACTGATAAACCAAACATATACTACCTTAATAGTCTTCTCAAAACAAACATCCTGTTGCTTCAAAGAACCAATTTGATCATAAATCTTTCTTGTCTTTTCAATAAGTTTATCCGTTTCTTGACCGATTTCTGCTGCAGATAACTTCCAATTTAAATTGGATATTCCCACTAATTCTGCCATTTTTACAGATTAAGCACTTGATATAGTTGAGGATATAGTTTACAAATTTGCACCTGCCAAAAAGCACAACATAAATCAGAGACAAGAGGCACGGTAACAACACGTTACACGTGTTCGGAAGTTTTCGGAATAGAATTACGTCATCTTTGAGCACCGGGAGCTTGTCGAAATGTTACGACTCGAATGTCCCCGAAGTCCGAAGACGTTCAACAAGACAACAACACTCACACTAGCTAATTCCTGTGCTATTAAAATTCTGCCAACATGGCAGAGAGGAAGAAGCAGAGTTCGAGGGGCGAAGGACATAAAAAAGCATCCCGCAGGTTCAGTGGGAATAGTATGATGCATATAGTTCAATCAGAGAAAGGAAAATTAAAGATTGGTAATTATATTTTGGGGACAACGCTGGGACATGGCACTTTTGGCAAAGTGAAACGTGAGGAAATGCATGACATTATTGATGTTTTATTTTATATTATTAATGCTGTTTTATATCGTCTGTGTCTTATGTTTTCTTCGAAACTATAAATACAGTGTCTGTGTGTGCTTTATGAGTGTATTTTTGAAATATTTTTTAGCATAATTTCACAATGCTTTGCATGTGCAGAACTAATTATTGAAGGGATTTTTAGATGGAATTAATTTCAAGTGTGATTTTTATACATTTATTAATTTGTATATTGATTCCTCCCAGACGTCTTGCATTTTTCGCAACTGCTTCTGGTTAGGTCTAATATATGTTTAAAAATCACACTCGAAATATCCACCTACAAATCTCTTCAACCCATACAGACCATACACTATACCATGGTATCACCATAGATATCTTATATACACTAGATAGCGCATCTCTTTTAGTAAAATTGGAGGCAAAAATATTCCAGCGGTTACCCCCATTTGAATAGATAGCGGCCATGTTGGTACTGTAGTTCCCACTTGCTAATAAACGCTTAAACAATCAGTGGTGGAAATCTCGGTGGGGTGTGGGCGGCCACCCTGTGGAAAATGACGAATTTTCGGAAATTTTGAGCTATAAAAGGGCTAAAAACAGCCTTTTCGAGTGCAAATGGGGGGGGGGGGGTTGTCAGAAATTTGAAAGTTTTGACGGAAATTTAGAAGGCTTCGTCCCCCACCAGAAAAAGTGAATTTCCGCCACTGACAACAATAACTTTCATCATTTGAATAGTTTAAAAATGTATTTGGAATAGGTTTAAATTAATGTTTAAGTTCCCTGTTTAAGAAATAGAAAACATACGAATCTTCTCATTTCATGGGAATATCCTGAATCTGCAATCACAGCTTCAATTTTTGAATTGCAGAATAATTAGATGCACTGTCTAGTGTATATAAGATATCTATGCATGGTATCACCTTATAGTTAGTATATAATAATACATGAACTTGTGGTTGGAACTCAACAACTGGACTCTGTAGCTCAGTTAGAGCACTGCACCAGAATTGTATGCAACAGGTTTGATCGATTCCTGCCAGTCAGGGCCAGATTAACGTTTCGCGGGGCCTGTGGCATGTTATAGCGTGGGGCCCCTCTAGTCCACCTCCACCCAAAGGCATTTTAAACACTGAATTCTGAAGGTCTCAAGAAATAAAAATATCCTTTTGTAATCCATGTGTTGAAAAGTTGCCTGTGTATTTACAAACACACCAAATAGACATCAATAATTTGAACTAAAATTCAACTCATATGTGACAGAGGGACAGCTACATATTGCATTATATAATAATGTATTGGTCCAGAATACTTAGATTTTAAAACAAGTAATAACTTATTTAAAAGTATGTATCTACTATGCATTATGTTTGTTTGGGCCCTTGGCCGAAACAGGGAACAAAAAATTTGAAAAGTGTAAGCGCGGGGCCCCAAAAGCGCGGGGCCCATGGCATATGTCGCTTCTGACCTATGGTTAATCCGGCACTGCTGCCAGTCAGGCCTATAGTTGCATTTTTCACAATTGCTCCTGGTTAGGTGTAATAAACATTTTTTTATTTGTATAAAAATCACACTCCCATCTACAAATCCCTTTCAAGTTTCAATCTCTATCAAGTGAGATTCCCAAAATCCTAATAAGGAGGAAATATATATTTAGAAATCAATATAACAGTGAATTTGAATATACGCTGTAATTGTTGAAATAGCTGTGCCAAGTTCATATGAATAGGGTTTTAACGTTGTGCGTAAAGGTGCTAATACATTGCACATATTATATCTTAGGTGGAAGAGCATTCCAGGTAGCTGGTCCATGATAAAATGCTCTCTAGCTGTGCCAGTACAGTGCTGTAGTTGTGCACATCAGTGCACATTAGATCCAGTTTGAAAAATGTAACTCAGACAACTGAGATTGTCTATTGAGTTACAGTCTGTGATACATAGAGTTTAGAGCCGTCTATGTAGGACTCAACATTACAGACTAATGGTAGATCATCTGCTGTATATACAAGTTAAATAGGAGGGGTCTCAGTATGTGTCCTTGAAGTATTCCATCAAGGGTAGATTTTCATTTTTGTTAAAGGAGGGGTGGGAAAATTTATAGTGGGGTGTAAATGGCAGCACTGAGCGAGCTTCGGCAGGGGTTAGGCGTTAGGGTTAAAAACTTTAACACAAAATAGGAGGGGTGAAGCAAGATTCTAGGGGCACCCAGTAAATCCGCCCATGTATTCCATGCTTCAATGTTAGAGACTGGAACTATTCATCCACACTAGTCTTGTTGCCTTCCATCTCTCAGGCAACTTTCAAGCCAACAATATCTTGTGATAGATACTATATATTGAACGCCTTACTAAGATCCAATCGCTGAACATCGGTTGTTGTCAGCAGCCTTATACAGGTGACTAGTAGATAGGATGCCCAAATTCTCGGTGGATGACATATTTTATTCCCACAGTTTGTTGTTCTTCGTAGCATACAGTAACAAATGTAACCAAGGAAGTTCTGAGTTCTTGGACATGAATGGGACTTAATAAATCAATATCATCTTGATCACTCTCATGCTAACTTGGTGTCTTGTTGGACAGCCTACTTGTAATGGTGTTCCTTCCTTGTTCCTGAGAGACTGTAACTGGGGTATAACTAGTATCAGTGGTAAATTATATGCTGATGCCAGCTGATGTGCTTTCTTAGCGGCATTTTGCACTGACAGATATAAACAATTCACTAAAAATTCATCGGTGATTTTTCAGGGTTCTGTAAATATGCCATGGTAGAAGGACCACCTCGGTTTGAACAGTGGCAAACATGCAGTCTTTCAGATTGATTTCCTGATTTTCATTAATCTCGTCCCTTATTATCTGTGTTTCTGACTTTATGATCTTTGCTTTGATATCACGCCGTAAGGTTTTGTAGCGCTCCCTGCAGCCGCATGTCATCAGATTCCTTATCTCATAATGAGATAAGTGCATGATGACTTAGGATTATTTTATGTGTAGCCTTAAACGTTTAAAAAAAAAATGCATCCGCGTTAAAGTTCTTTTAACTGTGGGTTGTAATCATTGACTGCTTTGTCATGGGAAATTTCAAGTTTAGTAAACAATAAACAAGGGAATGATCACTGATAGTGTAGTCTATAAGCACACCACTATGTTTGACAAGGCCCGCATTTGTCATACTTATAACATCAATCAGTGTCTCTGCTTTCTCCGTAATCCTTGTGAGTGAGGATGTCAACTGTTTTAAGTTCCGATCTCTGAGCGTACGGAACTCAGAAGAGACAAGTTGCAATTGAGGTATTTTGTTATTAGAATGTCCTTTCCTGACTGCATGAGTGTAGGCTTGTATTAAATCATCCATGAGACACGAGTGACGAGGCAGAAATATCAAGTTGTTTATACGTCACCAAATTATGATTTTAAAAAGTCTCGGATATGGGCACAAGTTTCATATAACCATGATATTGCATCCCGTTCCTTAGTTTTCAATATTCACAGAATAAAATTTAGCCCGATTCTAGATTTTACATAGTGTTCAGTGTTGCTGAGATAGTGTCGCACACATGTACATCATGTTATGCAGTGTTGCATGTTGTTATGCACTGTTACATAGTCTTATACACATTGTTGCATAGTGTTACATACTGTTATATAGTATTACATAGTTACATTTTGGTACTTGGTGCTATACGTAGTGTTACATGACATTACATAGTGTTACATGTTGTTACATAGTGTTTACCAATGTTACATTGTGTTTGCTTTTTTGTAGATGAAATTTATAACGCACATAATTTATAGACGTAACCCGAAGCAGTAAGCGTTTCTCGTGTTAAATCTAGATTGCTACCTTCAACATTGTAATACTCGCACTCACTTAGGAAAATCTGGCTTAGCCGTATACTCACAATATTGTAAAACATCACTTTATCGCGACTCTTACTTTAATAGAATAGTCCACCTTTGGAATGGCAATGCTCTGCCTATAACTGTACAGAGTAGCGAGCGAATTTCTAGTTTGAAAAGGAAGCTTCGAACTTTTAAACTTGTCTCTCCAAAATGTTGTCGTGTAAATATGTCAGTTTGTACCTGTTAACTTGTTGCATGCATGTATATATAACCTTATATTTGTATTGTCTTGTAAACCAAGTGTAGATCCTTGTATGGGACTTCGTGTCCTCTTCTTGTTGCACCTGCCTTAGAGCAAATTATTTTAAATAAATAAAAAAATGTTATATTGTGTATAGTGTTACATGTTGTTACATATTGTTACATATTGTTACATATTGTTACATACTACTATTTTAAATAAATAAAAAAATATTATATTGTGTATAGTGTTACATGTTGTTACATATTGTTACATATTGTTACATACTACTATTTTAAATAAATAAAAAAATATTATATTGTGTATAGTGTTACATGTTGTTACATATTGTTACATATTGTTACATACTACTATTTTAAATAAATAAAAAAATATTATATTGTGTATAGTGTTACATGTTGTTACATATTGTTACATATTGTTACATACTACTATTTTAAATAAATAAAAAAATATTATATTGTGTATAGTGTTACATGTTGTTACATATTGTTACATATTGTTACATACTACTATTTTAAATAAATAAAAAAATATTATATTGTGTATAGTGTTACATGTTGTTACATATTGTTACATATTGTTACATACTACTATTTTAAATAAATAAAAAAATATTATATTGTGTATAGTGTTACATGTTGTTACATATTGTTACATATTGTTACATA
>CACRXK020000376.1:0-40367 GCA_902702795.2 Paramuricea clavata | reverse complement strand
CCCCCCCCCCCCCCCTCCCCATTTATTTTGTTGACGTAGGAACAAACATCCCATCTCATCTCAGTTATCCTGTATGCTGACGAGTTTACTTTACAAATATCCAAGCGATATAACTGCAATGTTGAAAAAATGTGACTATATATATTTGATTCTTTCCATATTTTATTAATAGCTGCCTTTTGACGATGATCATATACCGTCTTTATTCAGAAAAATTAAAAGTGAGTATTCCATTGATATGTACCCTGGAATATCTATACATAACCGATCTGTTGTTTGGGACTCTATAAGTTTGAAAATTTTCTGAAATTTTTCCGTTGTTTCTCGCAGGTGGTTTATTCCACGTTCCAGAACATTTAAGTCCTGCAGCAGCCAGCCTTATTTCCGCCATGTTGAACGTGGACCCTGTGAAGAGAGCGACCATACAGCAAATCAAGTAGGTGCAATTATATATAAGGGAAAACGTGAAGTTCACCAAGACCAACTTCCTAAGCTAAACTCTTTAACTCCGTTCCGGCTCGAACACGTTAGGGCTGTAATGGGACAAAGTACCGCGCAAATAATCCGTCAACCCTCTCGGGGGTAGCCTGAATTTCAGACTTCTGAAACTTTCACGGGCTTATTTATTTCAAGCATGTGTGAGGACGGGCGGAGTTATTGGAAAGGGAGTAGTAAAGAGGTTTAAGAGGAGGGCTTATTGATTCAGCCCAAACGTGGGACCTAAAAATGTTTGTCTCTATAAAGTGGGGTCTATAAAAATAAAGTGGGACCTAAAAACATTTTTTCTTTATAAAGGGGGATAAATGGAGAGGGAACTGAGAGGGATCGCTTTAAAGAAAATTAGAAAAAGTAAGCAGGAGGGTCGTATATCTTGCGAGTCTGTGTGTTGAGCTAGTTTTTGACCACGCGAGTTGACCTTGGATGTCTTTACGTCATGTCACGGTCAAACCATTAATATTTGACCTACATGTATCCCATATTGCACTGCGTATACCTAATGTTTTGATAGATTGAAAATTACGTGACGTAAGCATTTCTAGAGTCAATTTGTTCGCCTTTCTTCGCGCGAACAAATTCCCATAGTGCAAAATCAGCTTTCAAAAATATTTCTTCCCTCGAAGTAAAGCTACAATATAGTGAGTCATTTCTCGAGTTAAAGACGATTTATCGCACGTAAAAAAATAGTGCTGGGCAAGGTGGTGTTTAATGCAGCTTTTTAAACGTTTTCTTTTTTAACCAAAGGGATCATGAGTGGTTTCAAGTTGATCTACCAGTTTATTTATTTACTGAAACATTTCATCCAACGACTCCAGATACAGATGCTGTGCAACACATTTGTGAGGTAAATTATAATTGGTTGATTGGTTCAGCTTGGACATCCCACTCCACATCAAGAAAAGGGGCTGTTCTCTCTGGAATGTCAACTTTGAAAGTTATGGTTCTAGTCGGCCAATTTATGGTTTTGATGCATGTTAAAACCATAGGTTAAAATGAGAAAAAGTCAGTGGTATGATCTGTGGGCTCATTATTCTCGCTCGTCTGCATTGGCTTTGTTAAATACTATGGACATAAACCATATAAAACGGCCAACATAAAGAACTTTGACGTTTCGAGCGAAGACCCTTTGTCGGGATGTTAGGTGCCCGAAATTAGTAGTTAGTTCACACGTTTGTAGATGTATCGTTTTACTTTCCAGAAAGCTTACCTAACAGTCATTTAAATAAACTCACACTTTAAAAAACTTTTCGTGAGTGCATAGCAGGCTTTTAGCCAGAAGGAAAAGAACGAAAAATGGACGCCTTTGGACGCCCAAATTCTGGGGGAACTAAGTATATTAAAATATCTGAAACGAAATAGCTTCAATTCTCATTATTATTATACATTTGACATTTTGATCAATTTGATGGTGTACCTGGCTGAATGAAAATGTCGTAGTTAAGTAAAGAAGCATAGCGGCATAAACTCACAAAGCCAAGTGTGTTTGAAAAATTTAGAACAAGCTTGCAACAGATACTGACATGAAGTAACGCCAACTTCAAAGGTTTTCCAGAGGAACGTTTTCTCGAACCCTCCCTCTTTTGTAGATGTTTTGTTATACCAAAATTGGACGCCCTCTTTTACGACCCTGGGCCCTGGCTAAAAGCTTGGTGCGTAGAATAAAATGAACATTAGATACTATTGCTTAAAAATACAACCAGCAATTTTAATAACGAATGCAATGTTATTAAAATATCTTAGAGATTTGGAGTGGCCGCAACTGATGTTATTGCTGCAATAAATAATGAAGATCCTCATGATCAACTGAAGATAGCTTATCATCTAATATTGGATAATAGGAATATTGTCGAAACAGGTATACATATTCTAATCATGGACACTCGTAGTACTGACTTTCATTTCTACATTGTTCTTCCTGACATTAATGCCAAACAGTAAGCACCACTTTATCGGTCCTGTCATAGTCAATCAATATATGGTCTAAAGCTTATTACATGAGATTTTAAGATTTTGGGAGTGTTTCTAAATTTCAGGGCGTGTACCTGCCAATTACCCAGAGTAACCAAATGCAGTTAATGCACGGTTTGAGTTATACTCGCCAGTAATAGACTATGCCTTGAACTGTCTGTTCCAGTGTAGGTAGTGCCAATAATATTATCAAGCTTTCGTTGGTAGGCATGCAACTACCTGAAAAATATAAGGAGAATTTCGACGTTTCGAGCGAAGGCCCTTCGTAACTCCAGACGAACTCGAAACGTCGAAATTCTCCTTATATTTTTCAGGTAGTTGCATGCCTACCAACGAAAGCTTGTTCATAGACTGTGCTGGTTGATCTATATGATACGAGCAAGGCCAACATATGCTCATGTTTCACACGAACATCACAATTTGTTGTTATAAAATTTGACACCAATACGGTTGTCACTACATACATACACCCAACGTATAAAAACATCACGGATCATTTTACCAATTTCCACGCTTACACTTTTTGCTGCGATTTCTAGTGCGATTTTCGTCTTTTGATGGATGTGAACGAGTGGATGAGTTATGAATGTTAAGATTAGGGTACATATACTCAGAACATTAATAGCTCATCCACTCGTTCACATACATCAGAAGAAGAAAATCGCACTAGAAATGCAGCAAAAATTTCAAAAAGTGTAAACGGGCCTTTACGGCAGAAATAGGAGCAAATCACACTGTCTATATATTGTAAGGAACAAACACTCGAAATAAATCTGGTATTTCCAAGCACCCATGTATTTTTCTGTTTATTATATAAAGAACAGTCTTTGAAAAGCAATAATTTTTACAGAAAAGCGATAATTGAAAAGCGATAATCTTCACATGTGAGATTATCACTTTTATCAGTGCTCGAAATCTCTATAAAGCACTATACTTTATATAATAAATATAGATAATCAACCCGCATTCGTTTTACTTTGCTTTTTTTTTCTGTTTTGGCCGCAGTAACACGATTAACACGGCCTTCTAGCTTAAAACCCTGATGGTCTTGAAACCCGGCAAATAGCCTGCGTAGCAGTCGCTTTATCCTCAAAACCGACAATAAAATAAAGCGACTGCTACGCAGGCTACCCGGCAAACGTCAAAGTGTCTATAATGAGCTACGATTTTATGTTGAGGCGGCTTCGCCGTACACAAATCTTTTGAAATTTTGCTTATTAATATCATTCGACGAGATGATGCCATTGCTACATGCTAAAAATACATTGTCTTTACCGTGTACAAGTTTGCATAAACATGAACAAAAAGAACAAAGACTTTCGCAGAGTTTCGGCAGACCATGTCTTGATTCAGTTGATTGACTATGGTCCAATGTTGCTACAGGAAGAAACCGAGTGTGCATGGAACACTCTTCTCAGATGCGAAAGAAGAAAATTATATTCACTTCTGAACGAGTCCCAAAAGTGAAAGGCACATACCTTTTACCACTATCTATGCCACCAATAACTATATATATGAAACAGCAAAATTAGTGATCGTATTTTTTATTCATGTTATTTTTCCAGCATTTAAGCGACAAATGCCACCTGATGTTGGAATGTTTCCTTTACCTGACAATAAAATGGAACAGACTGAGGTAATTTATAAGTATCTTTTTTAATTAATGTGTACAACACCCTCCTTTTTCAATTACCCAACCTAAATATTTTCCACTATAGGCGAAAACTTTCGTCGCTTCGACTTTTTCCTTTGTCGACATCGCGTTTGCTGACGTGATAAGTGATGCCGACAAAGGAAAATATTTCTTTGCGCGAATAAATTGGCCCAGTGGAAAACAAAAAAGCTTTAATCCGTCTTTGCCTTGTAAATTGTGTTTCGAAGTGTCGAAGCATCGGAATAAAGTACTGCATGTGGTTTTCAAAATTTCCACGTACTGTGTGATTTTTTACAGCAGCAAACTTCGCTCCTGGCAGATTAACCTGCAATCCTGCCCAAAAATCCTTGAGACAGTGCAGCATTTTTTTTGCGTTTTAATAGTTTCCACAAAAAATTAAGTTAGGGTATAGATACAGAAAAATTATTCCTAAATTATTCCATGCTAGTATTGTAGCTCGATCCTTATTGTTATATCCTTCCTAAATTTCAGGTTAGTCCTGTCAGCAAGACGACAACTTTAACAACATTTGAGCGGAAAGTGCCATGTAAGCATTCCGTAGCTTCTTAAAGCTACATATTTTACGGGTACTAAACAACCCCCAAGGGACCCCTGGGGGATTGTTTAGTTACCTGTCTACCACCTTACTTGAGTTGATAGTAAATTAGTAGGTATGATACATGGTCTTCTAAAGCCGATTTTCCACTTCAAGCGTACCGTACCAAAACGTATCAAAAACGTTTTTAAATTTTAAAATTTCGTGAATGTTGATTGGTTGGTACTTCTGTAGTACGCCAAAAAGTTGACTTGCGACGAACTTTTCATTTTCATACGCGAATATACCCGGAAGTACGTGGATTTATAAACCTCTTTTCAATCTGCGCATGCTCACCAGTACGTTTCGATACGGGCGAAGTGAAAAACCGGCTTAAGTCTTCTTCGAAAGTGCTGACACTAAATGCTGACACTTACAGGGGCAAGAAAATTACACTAAATCATCAGTTCTATTAATGCAGTGCCAAATAAATGCATGACTACTGCAATTTATGACAAAGGATTGGTAGGAAGATTGAAATAAACGCTTGTTTATTTTTACTCTTCCTGTCACTTTACAATGTACGCGCTTTCCCTCGTCCGAGACTGTAAGCATCCACGGAGTCTAGAAAGCTTTCGCTCTGTGCTTCGCAATCAAGATCTTGTACATGCTTTTCTTCGGCTACCAGTACATGGCAGTTGTTCTGACTCGTTCCCAGTCTCTCGCGTTAAATTATGGAAATGCATTTCTGTGGACCTATGCGTCCTATTGTTCCAATCCGCAAGCACCTGCAAATTTGCGCCTGCAAGTATATCTTAATTTTTTCCGAAGCAAATGTAAGAGACTGTGGAAGAGTCAGGCAATCGTCAGCGAAAAGGATGCAAATACGAAATACTTCGTTTTGACAAATATACTTGATAATTTAATTTCCATTGTTTTCCTAGCCGACACTCCTCCCACACCTTCAAAGAAACATCCTTATATCAAGTTAGCTAGTACAAAGAAACCAAAGTGGCATTTAGGTTTGTTCATATTTTATAACTATTTTGCAACTATAATGTACTGTTTATTAAATTTGAAATACACTTTCTTATACAGGTATTCGATCTCAAAGTAAACCTCAAGATATTATGGGAGAAGTCTATAAGGCTATGATGTCCTTGGGATATGTAAGATATATTTACCTTGTTATATTTTTTTGTCTTATGAGACAAATATTCAATGATAGTGATTGGCAACCTGATACCGATGCTAAAATCAATCCAGACGCATATACGGTGTAGTGAACAAATATGATCTTTCTAGTAATTAAATTTCGTGGCTCATTCACCGATTTAATACGAACATAAGAACTGGTCAAGTCACAGATGATAGATTGTACCAGATGTCTCACTGTGTATCTATCCCTATGATTTTCGTGTCCGCGATTTTCGCGAGGCTATCACGCCAGATGACGCGTGCGACACTTTGGCTATCACTGCCAAAATGGCGCTTACTGCCAAAATGCGTGATTGCTCACGTTTCATGGCGTGGATTACACTTACTGCAAAATGGCGGCCAACGCGTGCTCATAAAAAATCGCGGACACAATTTTGGCTGAGTGAGACATCTGGTATAATCTATCATCTGTGGTCAAGTGATGTTAGGCTACAATTTTGTATCTTTTTATCAGTTTTCACGACCCTCGTATTTTCCTGCTGTTTGGCAGGTCTCAAATGGTGTCATGGATATTTTGAAAGTAAAATTAGACAATGCTTTCTAATTTATAACACCTACCATCATTCTTATTTTAAGTCATGGAAAATCATCAACCCGTTTCATCTTCGAGTAATTCGGGAAAACGAAGTAACTCGTAAAAGTGTAAGTAAAAACGTCAATTTCTTCCTTTTTCTTCCGTTTGTTTTTAATTTTAGCAAAAAATCTTTTTGTAAAAATTCTTTCCATGATTTACTGTCAATCCACATATGCCCGCAAAACTTCAAACAAACCCATATCGACGAGGGCGAAATGTTTGATGTCTCGTCTTCATTCTTTAATATTTTGTCATTATTTGGGGTTTGAACGGCTTGTACAAATTGGATAATTTATTTTAATTTTATATTTTTATTGCTATATCTCTTTAACAAATTCTTGTTTTATTTCTAGATCAAAATTGGTATTCAGTTATATCAAGTAGATCAACGCAGTTATCTGTTGGATTTCAAAAGTTTACCTTTGGAAGCTGAGGCATCTTCACCTCGTTCTAGATCAGGCAGTGCATCTGCTCATTCATCATACAGTAATCTGAGCAATGCTAGTGACTCTGGAGGTTCGAACTATATTGTATCACATCATACCATGGAGTTCTTAGAAATGTGTGCTGATTTAATCATAGCATTAGCATGTTAGCTTACATGTAGCAAGGCCATTGAACCGAAGTGACCTAGCACACTCAAAACATGCATTCACGGTAGCAGTCTTGGGATACATTTGGTCACTGAGATCTCTGGTGTGAGTCCACAAACTCGAGGTCAGTTGGAATCAACTCGAACAAAGGTTATAGATTCATATCTCACTGTACAGCATGTCTGTAAGTTCTGAGCCTTATTACTCTAGCCCTGACCGCGGACCGTATTCATACACAGCGAGACATCCATCTATATCCCGAACAAATGAACAAACGGACTGATTTGGTGATGTAGTCGTCCTAGTGTATAAATGATCAGCAGTGTATACCAGCAAAACAGATTTGACGAAAAGTGAAAATGACACTTGGAATGTAAAAAACGTGTGGTGTGAACACAACTGACAATCCCTTAGTCGATTAGTGTGAACGCGTCATGGGGACATACGAAAGTGTGACTAAGTGTGCCTAAGATAATAACCCATATACAATATAGAGTTCTAAGAACTATGTCTTTCCACCATGATAAAAAGATGGCCAATAATTCCTTTTCAAACTATATCGGAATTATGGTAGCAATTGAATTGCATATGAACCATAACCTATTTAGCTTTCTTATTTTTTTTAATCACATGCAATTAATGAAGGTGTCTATAACTTTCTTCCTTTTATTGTGTTTCTGAAAACGATATTTGCTGATGCAAAACCTGATAATTCTCCACAAAAATGCAGTAAAATCGAATAACACCATCTTCTTATCACGGTGGATTAATGTATATAGAATTTGCGATTCATTTATTTCTAATCCTAGAATAAATTTATTCGTCCTAGATAGCTTTACATTTTGATGTAGCAGGGCCAGCTATTCATGCAGCAAATGCTGTTGGCCGAGAAGCACACCTGAGTGCGATGAATTATTTCATATTTATCTCCTCTAATATCCCATTGCGGTGGGACGAAATTAAGGTAAACATGGGACTACGAATATTTTTATTGTGGTTGAACAAACTGCACGTGTTCCACCTCTTATTTTTCCAACTACCCGTCACTAATATACAGTTGGTCAAAATCAACAAAAAATTTTCATCCCGGTCAGGTGGGATGAAGCATTGATATGGAAAATGTTATTTTACTTGACTGAGATCCCACCGGCTCTTCACAGATGAACACGCAATGATTTTTTTATTAGTGCACTAACAATGACGTGGGAATTTCCCTCGGGCCGTGAGTTTCTTGGTTATAGCCACACTCATATATAAACAGTTAGGGATATGAGACCCTTAAAGTGTTATTTTGGTGTCCGCGTGTGTATGTTGCCCAGGGATTGCGTCAAAAATCCATTGTTTTTTAAACAATTATACGTCTTATCATTTTTCACAATAACAGATTATCAGACGGCCAAAACCACAGTTTCTATAAACTGTGCCAAAACGAAGATGACTAGTAAGGTAGACACTAATAACTACACATATACACTAATATGTTGTGTACAAATTTGCTATACAGACCAATTCATACTAAATATTCATGAACTGTGGAATTTTTATGTAATTTTCCGTGACTGCAGGGCATGTCTTGGATGGGCGTGCCCTTGAAAATTATGACCCCCGCGTTACTAGATGAGCCTAGAGCGGTCCTGTTCTCCTCTCTCCATTTTATTTACGTATACGACGGTCAACACGCACCAAAATTTCTTCTTAAAATATTTATTTGTGTGAGAAGTTGCATAATACCAAGTTCGTTAATATCTTTATTTTACTAATATACTTGACTTTGTGAATCTTTTCAATTGGTCTTCAATCGTTTATGAATCCTTTGGAACTACTTCAACGTTTTCCAGGGCATCCATATTTGACAACTAGCGGTGGGGAATACGCGGGAGTTAGCCATGTCCCTTTACATCCGGCTAAACCTTTCGGTTTCCTTCGAATATAAAATGAACGTACTGCTTTCTTTTCTTGTAAAAACTCTGCAAGCTTCCTTAGTTCACTTTTACAGTTTAAAACACAAATAGTTTCTCCAGATTTCCACTTTTTCTCTTTGCCTACCCGGCAATTGTCTTCAGTAAGCCCCCAGAACGTGTCTTTATCCACCTGAGAATATTGAGTACGTTCTTCTGATGAACGAAGTAACTGCGAAACTTGACGATCTTCGCAGGAGAATTCTATCTCGGTTCTAACGATACGAGGATCCCATGACAATGATTTCTGTTTTTTTCTTTTAAGACAATTTTTATCAAATCTTAAACTAGTATTACCCAACAAAGTGCGAATTCTGTCCCTCCTTTTCTCCCAGTAATCATCAGTTACACCACTTATTGATTCATCTTCGCAACTGATTTCAATTTTACTTGCTTTTTTAGACTTTCCATTAACTTCAGTTTCTTGAGCCGGGCATACAGTGTCTTCGTGTTGTACTCTGAATTCATTATACTTTCCCTGCCATTTCACGCGTGTTATCAAGTGGTTGACAACTGGAATATACAATGAACTTTCAATTTCACTTAACATGAAAAGAACTTCATCACATAATGACTTCATTGTGTCTTCACTGCATGCAGAACTTGTCTGTAACTTTTTATAGATATCAAAAAGCATTGTTTGAATTTTTTCCTCTTGGTCGGTAGACAATGTAGTCACATGTTCAATAGATTGTCGAATTGACTGCAATCTGCACAAAACAGCATCCATCTTGCGGAGGACTGTTGTGTAATTTAGTCTAGCGCGCATGCATGATACGTTTGTTTCGTCATAATAAGATTAAGCCATCGATTGTGACGTCATCTCGTCCCCAGGTTCTCTTGGTAGTGGCGCGTGAGAAAAGAGAGATGTAAACGCCTGTGCCTGTCCGAATATGTTATAGAGGCTGTTTATATGGTCCCAGTTTGTCGGGACGGAAAGGAAGGCATCCGATTTTGCTGTAGTGAAATAAGTCAGTACACGCTAAACGAAAGTTCAAGTGCCGGTTAAAAGAACTCAAATGTTGTCGAGAAGATTTCTCGCTGTCCAAGTTAGATTAGGGAGCTTTAGCAGCGAGTACGAGATTTGCTCGCGTGTGAGGAAATCACCGTAGTCGTTCTCGTTTCCGTTCAAATGTTGCTTTTATAGTAGTAGACAAACAACGAAAGAAAAATTTTATATAAACTAAATCTCCTGCAGGCCAAAATCCCCTACAAAATGTGCAAATAAGTCATAACATTAAAAACAAGCCAAATATTTAATACTAATAGCTTATTTACGCCGGATAAACGCTATTTTTGAAAAACAAAAAGCCAGCTTTCTTCGTTTTTTTGAAAAGTCGTAGTGAGGACTACGAGATTTCTCCACAATTTCGTACTCTACGACTCTACGACTTTTTCGCGTCAGTACGGGATGGAGTAAGCATACAACATGCGTTTCGCTTGACGAATCTCGTATTCGTCTTCGCTGCTAAAGCTCCCTATTATTGCTGCTTGAACAAACTTTCTTTCACAATTATACCATAATCTATTACAAGAAAAATAATGTAGTTTTGCTGAATCGTGTATCGTGACTTATTTCAATACATCAAAATCATCACACCTTACATTTTGTCCAGGAAAGCGGGATCCCGCACTCGTTTATTCAGCTTTGAATGATAGGAAATCTTCAAACGCATCATTTCAATTCTACCACATTTGTCAGGAATCCAAAATCCATGTTTTACTTCACCACGTATATATATTCTTCCAGTATAATGTGCTCCACTGTGACACTTTTTTCGAACTCGCCGCATCTTTGCGTTTCAAGAACAATCCGATCCATTTAGCCAGGTTTTCCAGTTTTCTCCTGTAGTAACACTAACACTGGACCAGGTGGTCCTTATAATGGACCTCTTGGAAGTTTAGAACTGATAGAGTCATAAATACAATATTGTGCCTTTATTTAAAAAAAAGGCTATTGTGCCTTTATTTAAAAAAAATATCACAGAGAAAGACCGGGACACCATAACAGTTTAACAGGGCCGTATGTTCGATTCCTAACAGTACCAGGGACCTATTTAGTTGCATTTTTCGCAGCCGTTCCTGGTTTATAGGTCTAATAAATGTATCTACCTACAAGACCCTTCAACTGTTATATTCAATCGAGTGAGATGCCACCAAAAGCTGAATACATAATTTATATAGCGCCACTTCCATATGTTTATATAAAATTGTTCTGATTTTACTCTTAGAAACGTTTAATGATTCAGACTGTCTGATGATCATCTGTTAAGCTGTTCCACAGAACAGAAGCACAAACAGAGAAAGCTCTAGCTTCAGAGAAAGCTCTAGCTCTTCAAAGTTGGGAACAGAAAGTAATTTCTTTGAGGATGAGAGGAGGCTGCGCGGAGGATTGTAAAGCTGCAGCATATGTTTCAAGTATTGAAGAGATTTTACATCATAAAGTGCCTTAAAGGTTAAAATTAAAATTCTAAAAACGATTCTTTGCCGTACTGGTAACCAATGAAGATCTTTAATTTAAGAATAGGTGTAATATGATCATATTTATACGAGATCCAGTTAAAAGTCTTGCTGCTGAGTTTTGTACATATTGAAGTCTCTGAATCAAGTAATCAGGTAAACCGTAAAAAAGAGAATTAGCGTAGTCCAATTTATTGGTCGTGAAAGCATGAATTAGAATTTCAATATATTCAACAGAAAGGTATTTCTTGATTTGAGCAACGTACCGTGCCAACCGAACATTTCTGATTTGAAAAAAGGCAGATTTATAAATAGCAGAAATTCGCCGTTCCATTGTTAGGGTATTAGCAAATAGTGCTCCAATATTTCTCGCGCACTGAGTTTGAATGATGGTCTCATTGCCAACAACAATATGGGAGGTTGAAGACGATGTCGAGCCCTTAAAATAAGTAACTCGAATTTGTCCCACTTATTGATGAAATATCCCTCGTCAGCAAGTGGAAGAGCTGTCAACCAGATTGAAGAACCTTTCAACTGAGCAAGGTCATTGGCGCGAATCTGTTCTGCTGACATGGTCGATCGTAGGAGTTCGAGCTGGACTTTGTATCTCTCTTCCTTCTCATTACGACGACGTATTCTCTGGACTGGCTCGGCAGGTCTGTCTTCTCTGACATTCTGCTCGACGATCTTTTCTGTAAGGCTCTAACATATCGTTTTGGAATTCTCAAACTCATTGGCACACATATCCGAGAGAATGGGTATGCCAAAACCTCCCAGACGTGTTGGCAACGCAAGTAGCTTACGATCTTGCAAGGAAAGATTTCAGCCGGCCGTGAGTGCAGGAAGTAGTTCAGTGTCGATGATTTTGTCAATCTGCTGCAGTTGATGTTGAATATCTGGAATCGTGCGGATATGGTAGGTAAATCTGTGCCGAAATCCAGACAGGAAAGCAGTATAGGCTGCCAGGGGCGGCGGCAACCTCGCAAGCCAGGGTCTTTTACCTGCGCGGGCGGCGGAACATATTCTATTTTGGGGAGCCTAAATTTTAAAAAAATATAACCGTAGTTTTTGACTAAGTGGAAACACAAACCGTAAACGGCATAGCGTGTAGTGCATAGATATAGGAGATCTAGATTGCTAACGCATACCTAGCGCAGGCGGGGCCTACATGATAAATCCAAGATGGCGGTACAAGAGGGCAAAAAGACTATAGATTCTATTACGAAAATCAAGATTTTTGCATTTTTTGCCGTCGCATTTTATGGTAAAGAGAAACTTACCGCGAAGATTTTGAGCATATGTATGATTGAATTGGATGAAAACTCGCAAAATTATCCAGCGATAAAAGTTCGTGTACAGTACTGATATAGTACTATATATGTAACTTGTACAGTTTTGCTTTAATTTTTGCTCACTATTTGCATAGAAAGCAAATTATAACAGACCATAGATGATAGACCCTTATCCAGTGCTCTCATCAGTTTACTTCTCTAACAAGCAAGGAGGGGGGTGGGGGTACATAACAGTTCATTTTTCATAATTATGAGGACAGAGCAGATGATGATGAAAGATGCAAGTATAAAACACCATTCACAAGACTAGATGTTAACATAGCACAGTATTTCTGGCAATAAAACGCTCCAACTGACCAACTGACCATTTCACACGAACTTTTATCGCTGGATAATTTTGCGATTTTTCATCCAATTCAATCATATATATGCTCAAAATCTTCGCGGTAAGTTTCTCTTTACCATAAAATTTGACCGAATAAGTTTCAAAACAATGCGACGGCAAAAAATGCAAAAATCTTGATTTTCGTAATAGAATCTATAGTCTTTTTGCCCTCTTGTACCGCCATCTTGGATTTATCATGTAGGCCCCGCCTGCGCTAGGTATGCGTTAGCAATCTAGATCTCCTATATCTATGGTGTAGTGATTCTCCTACCTTTCGGAAAAATTGCTCAAAATCTACAAAAATACGGATATGCAATTATGCGTAGATCATTTGATTTTGATCTCATGACTCAATGACTCGTGATGAATTAATGAGCAATCGAAGTAAATTAACAACCAATTATAAGCCGCAAAAAGCTTGAAAAGATCACAGTATACGATGGCTGCGCAATCAGCACATAAGCAGTGTTAAAGTTTTTCTGACTGGACATAAAACATAATATTAAGCATTTTAATGATTTAAAAATGTTAACCAAATTAACTAGAACTGATACGATTGTATTCCATATAGTCCATACTCTCGCTTTGACACAAAGAGCACGCACAAACACAAGATAAATACAATGCTTGCATCAGAAGTTCTTGTCTATGTCCCGCTATTCGAAATCGTGGCTTAGAATCAATGGTGATTCCAGCTATTAACGAAATTTTGATCAAGTCAAGAAGAACGAAACCCATTACCACAGCTAGAAAGAGCATCTTGAAATGAGAAAAAATGGAAAATTCGCAATGAATTGTTGTAAAATGAGGAAAATATAGCCCTGTGAAGTTCGCAAATTTTGTACAGTATAGGCCTACCACCATTTTTGAGCCGAAAGTGGTTATTTTACAGCGCGTAATACAAATATATACAACATTTACGAACTTTACAGGACTATATTTTCTTCATTTTACAACATTTAGCAACCAATCTTTGCAGTTTTACTCATTCTGAAACGCTCTTTCTAGCTGTGGTGTTGGATTTCGTTCTTCGTGCTTTGATCAAAATTTCGTCTTTTGCTGGAATCACCCATTAGGAAAGTCTGAAACTTCTTCACTTAACTGTTATTTGTCCTATTTCCTAAATATCCACAAAGGCCAATACTCTGACTTTGTAGTCATTTACTGTATAGATAAAATATATATATTCAGGGTGAAAGAAAATCAATTTACATTCACACTTGATCACAAAGTAGGATATTTTCTTTTGTACGTATTTTAGCAGGCGAGCAGTAATTTGACGACTTCGTAGTTTGTATGAATGGTCTCGCATTCTGGCATTCTTCGATCATTCTGGGGGAGGGGGGCTAAAGCCCTCCTAGCCCCCTCCCCCCGTGTTCCACCGCCACTGTAGGCTGCTTGAGGCTCGTACTTCGCAATGTCACTCAGTACACGGAGTTGATTGGACCAACTTTCGAGGAGGGACTGTACGTACTCATTCTTTTCTTGCTCAGAACCGATGCGACCACCAAGGTTCCAACCAAGGTACTTGTGGCCGTCTGTGGACATGCGCACATCTGTTCCAGCGAAAATTTCTTCAGCTGCTACGAGGAACACCGCGGAAAAACGTCTGCGCATGCACCAAATTATGAAAATATGGCGGGGAATTTGAATATCAATTTCTAAAACAAAAACATGCTTATTAATTGGTCAAAAATTAGTAAAACAAACGAGAAAATATAGCAAATGGGTAGACTAGACATTAATTGAAAGCGTCCTGGCATTTAAAGTATGGAATGAAATATAATTCATGTAAAAAAATGTTGATTTTAACGACACGACTTCGAAAATTTTTGCAAAATTATTCAAAACAAAAATTCAAACTAAACAGTTAAGAAAACTCTCGAAAAGTTAAGGTTCTTAACCCACTCAAATTGTAGAATAAATCCTAAAGTTTAATTATTGTGAACACGAAATTTTTTTTATATTTGGCGACACAGTTTCAGTTTTAAAGAAATGTATCTCAAACGAAAATTCGGAAATTGTGATTGCTTAGTTGATAAACAAAATGTTTCAGACGATAAATTTGTCAACAATCCACCTTTAGTTCATGTTCTTGTACAATACAATTTCTTGAACCTTCTGGCTGTATTTATTTCTAGTTTTTAGAATGACATGTTTATTTTTGCGCTTGAAATCTGGCTGTAAAGACGCACAATGAAGTAACTCCTTTTTACTGCCATTTTGAGCCTTCGGAAACGTTCGGAACAGCTTCTCATTCTTCTCATCAAGTTCGCAATACTATTACAGGTAAGGTTGACGCATGCGCAGACGTTTTTCCGCGGTGTTGCTACGAGGAGATCAGGTTTGACTATCAGCCAGGACTTGTCTGCTCTGCTTGCAGCTCTTCCTGGTTAGGTCTACTAAATGTATATAAATTTACACTCAATAATTTCCATCAACAAAACCATTCAACTAACACTAATTGCTGCAGGCCCACAATTAAAACAGTGTAACCTCCCTGGCGGGGAATCGATTATGAGCGCGAAAAAATATCATTTATTATATAAACATAAGTGTTATATAGAGTTTTTGGCCACTGAAAAAAATCGTATTTAAACACACGTAAAAAATACGATATTTTTACGTGTGAAAATATCATTTGTTGTAAAACGCATTGCCACGGACGTTTTATTGTTTTTCACTGAATTTTGTTTATATAATAAACAGAAAAATAAAAAAATAAATAATAAATAAAAATAATAATAATAATAAATACATGGGTGCTTGGAAATACCAGATTTATTTCTCGTGTTGAACATGATATCTCACTCGTTCGCTGCGCTCACTCGTGAGATATCATGTTCACAGGCCCGGAGCTACGGGGGGGTGTGGGGGGGTGTGACACCCCCCTCCCCAGTAATTGTATTCAGTCGGCAGGACTGCTATTCAGTCGGTAGAACTGCTATTTGGGTTAAATATTTTTGGCGCAAAGGGCAAGAACGTGGTGGGAATTTTAGGAAAATTTTGAGGAAAAATGTAAAAATTTTGGAAAAATGTAAAAAAATGTTGAAAATTTGTTATGTGCGGAAAATTTTTGAATGTTCCGGAAAATTTTTGTACGTCCGGAAAAATTTTTGGACCCCTAAAATGGTACACTGACCGAAATTTTTTTGGCGTTTTTTGACCTTATTACACCCCCCTGAAGAATTTTTTGAGGACGGCCCTGCATGTTCAACACTCGAAATAAATCTGGTATTCCCGCGCACCCATGTATTATTCTCTTTTTAGCCAAAAATTCTGAAAGAATATTTATATATCCACAGTTTCCATTAAGATCAGTGTCAGAAATCTAGCCAATGATTCCGTACTTCCGGTGCGGTGGTGGCATTTCCTGTTTTGCTTTTACCTGGAAATTTAGACGAAATTCTAAGACTTTGCTTCGAAGGACATCTGCGTTTGAGTTTGACTACAGTTCATTTCGAAGAGGGAAATACACAGAAAAGCTTCGCTAACCGCCTTTCAATGCAAGAATTTTGAGTTTACAACACACGACAACTATTTTGGAAAGCAGCCGCCGTTCTGTAAAGAAATAATGTAAGTTAAATTTGATTTGTTTATAACAAAACAATTAGTCTCAGAACTCTGCATGCGTGTGTCCGTCTGGAGACGCCCAACTAAAAAGTTCAACTTCATGCCATTTCTTAGTAGTGTTGCTTTTTACTGGCAAATTTAACCGTATTAGTACAATTTATACATAGCTGTATAGAGTGTATAAATGAAAAAATTGAACTAGCAATTTCCCAGGTGCTATAGTATAGTGGTTTTAGAAAGACAGTTCATGTCGTTAGGAAGGAAGAGGGAAAATATGGGGAAGACAAACCACTTTGCTCGTGGCCATGAAAAATATGTCATTCTATAATTCAGTGAGCGTTAATTAGGCATTTTTATTTCTTGTTCTCTATTAAAAACGTTACTACATGGGTGAGAAATTTGAAAGCCGTACACGTTTTAAACTAGTTTTTACGAAAATGCTTTAAATTTTTAATATTTTACGAAAAATTATGTCTTAAACGCTCTAGAAATTGCGATGCTTTTGTCAGTGTGAGGAGACAACTTCCCAATTTTCCAAATGAGATATTTTCCATAGTAAATTGGGAACTAAGTTGAGTGTACAATTTGGTTTGCTTTAATTTTATAACTAAGGACTATAGCTGTTTCAAACGTCGCGCTTCTGATGTGCTGAACGCATTGAAAACAATAGATAATCAACTGAAATCCCTCATCTATTGTTTCAAATGCATTCAGCACATGAGAAGCAAGACATTTGAAACAGGTCTAAGGCCACGATCAAACAACAAACTTTTCATGTGCCGAACCTAATGCAAATGAAGTGAAACAAAGAACTAATTAGCTCATTAACATTAGGTTCGGCACATGAAAAGTTCGACGTTTGACGCTGGCCTAACCAGTCTGACACCATGCAGACATAATTTCTCATAAAGGTAAGGTATTTTGTATACACGCTGCGATTTATCGGCACTTCACTATGTAAATTAATATTCAGTGTTAGGATTAGTTTCAAATGGGTCTCCGTTAGGGTAGGATTGTGCATATATCGAGAAAACCATACCTGTAATTTGTCAGGCTGTTAATATCATAAAAAAGCAATGTGCATGTGAGATTGGCCCGACAAATCGCATTTACAGTATCTTAGTTCCTGACCTAATACTCTATAGTTCTATGAATAACAGGGGCCGTTGTTCAAAGCTGGTTTAGCTTAACCCTAGGTTAACCTAAAATTCAAAGCAAACTCCCTGATAGCTTAATTGTCTATAAATTTAGAAATATTTATGTATTCATATATTATATTATAAAATGCATCCTGGTTTATCATCAGCATGCACATGTATAATTATATGCTTTTCATGCCAGATAGAATTTAAAAAATTTTTAATATTAATTTTAAATAAACAAAAATTGTTTTCAACGGTCTTTTGATCATGATCACAAAACTTGTGATATGGACCCTCCTTCTCTTCGCGTTGCATGAGCAGTGTAGATAACCCATAACCAGTAAATAATATAATCTTGATATTTGAACATTGTGTTGGTGTAGTGTACTCAGGTGAATAAGATGCTTGTGATGTTACTCTGAGTGTGCATCCACACCGGGCAGGCTTGAAAAATATGCCTGGCCACGGTGGGAATCGAACCTACGACCTTTGGAATACTAGCCCAATGCTCTGCCAACTGAGCTACGCAGTTGGGTCAGTTCGAGATGCGATATTTCGGAACTGAGTATCTTATTTTGTCAAACATGGACTTTAATTTGCAGTTGATCGTTATTTATACTAGGTGTTCTGATTTTCTACATGCAAGCATGTAAATGGTTAGACTAGGACATATAGTCTGTGTGTGTAATGTGATAAGTGCTAAACTGCCCACGAGCATCTGTGACGCAGGCTAGTAAATGGTAAATATTTGATTTAAAAAAAGTGCTGTTTGTGAGAATATATATATATGGTCATGGTGGTCAGTCATCCTATATGCCAAGGTCAATACAGTAGAACTTTAATCCTCTCAAATCCTGTCACATATTTTATGCCTGGCAGGTAATCTCCTAAAATATAAACCATTATGTTATAGTCTTCATGCATGCATGCACTTTAAATTCCCAAGAATAGATGGAAGCAAGAAATTTCATAGATTTAATGGTTTTTATTATTGAGTCAAAGCAAGCCTGCATGGTTACAGCTATAATTGTACAAAGAGTTTAGTGGATTGAATTATATAATTGTCAAATACTTCCATGAAGTTTCCTAAAATACTGACCACCTTGATCTTTGCCAATGTTTCTAGATATGTAATTTAAGTATAACAATGCAGGTAGACAATGTTGTGACTGAGGTCATTATGTGTCTTATGACAATTAAGGTCAGGGCACAATTGCGCACATTAATATACTAGGCAAAATGTTGTTGATTGACTGATTGTGGTGCAGGGTCTTAGCTAGAAGGCTGTGTTGGCCGTGTTATCGCGGCCAAAAACGTAAAAACACAGCTAGATAAAATGAACGCGGCTTCATTATTTAGTTTTGGCCGTGCATGTATGTTCATAAAATAAGGTGTTGCTACTTAACAACATACAGAATTTCTTTGTAAAATCTACTGTAGTTGTTGAAATTGGTAAAAGTGATCTGTGATGTTTTAATGTTTTGATGGATAATGGGCACCGTAGTGTTGTTAAAATGATTTTAAATGCCCAAGAGTTGCTAAAATACAGTAATTTATTATAATGTCAGTGCGAAATATGAGCATATGCTCGCCTTGTATTTCATGAAAAGCATAGAACAACCACAGGTATATAGTCTATTGTTGACAAGCATAACTGGAATCGTGTTTTTGGCTATTCAAGGCAATTGACATGGGCACACCCTGGAAATTTAGAAACACGCCCAAACTATAAAATGCTAGCTAAGACCCTGGTGGATGTATATTACTACCTTCATTTCATATGCAGCTTGATTATGATTCATTTTGAAATTGGGTTTAGAATTTATGTGTTTAACCCATTAAGTTGCATATGAATGCATCCTACCTATTATCAGGGGTGCACATTCCAAAAATTTCTGGGGGGGGGTGTGTGCCAAATGTCATGGCTCAGGCTGTTATTTATCCCCTTTTAGTTGTCAAGGGGAAATCAGTGTTGCATGGTGTTCAGTACGTGGGTTTAATAAAATCCAGAAATGCATTTGTTTTGCATGAAACAACAGAATTAAAGCTGATGACATGCAGTCATCTTGTTGAAAATAAAAATACATTAAAAAACATATTATATTAGCTGGTGAATACAGATGTTTCACATGAATAATAATAATGCAGATGTATTATTATTGATACCGGTACACAAAATACAGAATGAGATGTTTTCACAGCAAAACTCTTGAAATGACTGAACAAGCCTGCCAAATGCCAATTAATAGACAATGTGTTTGTCACTTGATGTTGGGCTGCATGCTGTATTCACAGCTTAATTATCAAAATGGACTGTTCCAGAAAACATCCACACCTGTCCCATAGAGGATAAATTGCAAATTAACCTCCTGACTAGCTAGCTCCCCTAGACCTCCCCTAGTACGTATTAATTGCTATATTGCTGGTGGTTTTGTCTGGTTATTACTCAATATGAGTTATATGATCTACATAGTCATTATTAATTACCAATTAAGACCACCTATTATACAGCAACCCAACTTTGAGTTTCATGTGGCTATAATCATGCGGTTAACATATGAAGTCTATGTACATCGACCAGGGTGCGATAATTCACGTACCAGAGGTACGCCAAAATTATGGTCTGGTAGTTCTTTGTTTTAGCCAAGTACCACGTACTGTAGGTACACAAGAATTTGCTATTCGCATACTTACATTTTCCTTCTAGCAATAACTAGCAAACCTTCCAGGGTATTCAAAACCGTCATGTAAATTCCACACATCCGACATGTTTTCGGATCGAACAAGGTTGTTAACTTTGTTATCTGTGTTTTTGGATGCTGTCGACTAGAGTGGAGGATTCACTAATTTTCGAAGATTTCGGAATTACGCTTGTTATAACGCTATGTCCGTAAATGGTTCGGTGAGGTTAGGTTGTTAGTACCCTTGGTAGACCTTGGTAAATCTACTGTTATTAAGCGATGGCATTCGAGTCGCAAGAACGCTTTGAAAATTGTTGTTTTGTTGTACAAATGCCATTAAAGATTTGCTTCTACAAAATTGTCCAAATGTGATCTAAAGGTTTTAGGCTGTTGGAAATATTTCCTGTTATTAGCAATCCATTAAAATTTTTATCATGAACTGACTAAATTAATAAATCTGGAGAATTTAGTTTTGTGTGTGATATATTGCGTGCTATAGTAAACGTATTTGTTAAATATATAAAATTCAGAAAGGTTTAATTTTCCCCGTCAAAGACTGTGCATTATATATACGTATGTATAAAACGCAAGATAGGATACGCCTTAGGTACACCTTGACTTTTAAGTTTGTACCAGCTTAAGTACTGGGCAAAAATTGTTGGAGTACCAGTCAGGTACGGCTAGAAACATTGAATTATCGCACCCTGTACATATGCTTTTGAAGTTTTTTATACAGTATATATTAAAATATTACATTGTGAATCCGTTAATTATACTTAAGAAATTCATTAATAATTCACGAGGAAAATACAAAAGAAATGAATGTTTAATCAATGTTTGTAAATCGGATAAAGATTTGTCCTGATTTAGTGATTTACATAAACTTCAGCTTTGATTTTCTCGGCTTAGAGAATGTTTATTTTTTGAAATTACTTCGCCAATGAACTCATAAGATGGGTCATTTTTTAAGTACGATAAAACATGAGAAGCCGATCTGTATCTGATATACAAACTCGCGCCTTCGGCTCGAGTTTGTCATATCAGATACAGATCGGCTGCTCCGTGTTTTATCTAGTACTTACTGTAACGACTGTAACAAAGATAATTGTAGACTTACCTTAGTTAGACACCTTGAATAAAACTTGCCTAACTCAAAGCTGCAGCTATGCACCTGAATGCTACCTAGCTATTTTGTAATAAAAACGATCGTTAATAGAAGCGGTTGCACCTCAAGGCTCAACGCGAACGCAAATAAAAGTGAACCTTAATGAAAATGAACGCAAATAAAAGGAACGTTAACTTGAAAATGAACGCTATAATAAAAGTGAAAGTGAACGCGCTTTATGCTTAATGAAAGCGAACGCTAATGAATGCAAACACTAGTGAAAGAAAAGCAACGCAAGTGAGAGTGAACGCAAATAAAAGTGAACGTTAATGAAAATGAACGCAAATAAAAGTGAACGTTAATGAAAATGAACGCAAATAAAAGTGAACGTTTAATGAAAGTGAACGTAAATGAAAGTGAACGTTAATAAAAAATATACAAAATGTAACGAAATTTAACGCTAACGTCTAACGAAAACAAACGAAGTCGAAAGACTATATATGATGTGAACGGTGAATGCTATTAGCAATACTGATTTAGCTCTCTCAAAACCGAGGGAGGAGTTCTGGAAAGTACAGTATATGTTATCAATTATTATCATATAGGAAGCGATTTTTTTCTATGTCTATGAATATGCGACGTATATTTGCGATAAAATGCGTTTAAAAACTACACCCTTTTTGTTTTAGCTTTATTTACTATTTATACAGTCAGCCACCTTTTTAAAGACATCTGCCGGTTGAGAAACCTAAAATACCAGTATTCCAGTGGCGGAAATTCACTTTTCCGACATACCCCCCCCCCCATTTGCACTCGATAAGACTGTTTTTAGTCCTCTTTTAGGTCAAAATTTCCGAAAATTCGTCAATTTTCCGTGAAGGTGGGGGAGGGGGGGGGGGGTGGCGGCCGCCCCCGCCCCACCAAGATTTCCGCCACTGCAGTATTCAGTAATAGTAAAAGTTGTTAATTATAAAAAATACATGCAATTGTGAATTGTCGATGATACTTTAAAATTGACGCCATGTTCAGCAATATAATTATAAGCCAAATTTACTGAATTTCTTCAGGCATCATTTTAAAAGTTAATTAAATATGAACAACAAAATTTTTTAGAACTACTTTAAATTAAGAGTATTTTAACAAAATAAGTCAAGTGTAACTCCAAAGATCGATAACATTTTTATATTTAACTATCAATGTTTCGAATATTTCAGTCATCGGAGTAAACCTGATCCTGATGATGACTGAAATATTTTGTCGAAACGTTGATAAACAAAAAAATGTTATCGATCTTTGCAGTTACACTTGTTTTTTATGAACAACAAAATTACTGCAACTTGCAACAAGGCATGTTACAGAAAATACTTACTCAAAGTTGCAACACCCGGCCTGAGGCAAATCAATATTTTAAGTTTTAGAATAACCTTTCTAATCTATTTTCAAACTCTGTTTTTCAGAAATGCAGTATTTTTAATTCCAAGAGATTTTTCATCCAAGAGATGTTTTAAGAGATTCCATCAGAAATACAAAAGGTCTGTGGAATTAATTTTGTTCAACGTGAAATAATACAAGCAACGAACTTGCAGCAACATGCAACACTTCTAATTAGCAATTACCATGCATTAACGTCAGCTTTTGTGCAAGTTGCAGGCTTGCAGCAATTTTGTTTCTTGTATTACCTCGCCTTTATTTTTTGAGGAACAGTATGACTGTATGAATGATATTGTGGCAACATAAGTAAACTGTTTTTGAAGTACTATTTAAACATGAGCAGCAGTGTTTTATCCGATATAAAGATACGAGGCGAAGCCGAGTATCGTTAGGTCTGATAAAACAGTAAAACACGCACTTCGAATGTTTTAAATTGCTTCAAAAACGATCGATCTAGTTAGTTCATTGTGGAAGTAATTTTTAAAATATACGTTGTGTAAGTCGAGAAAATCAAAGTTAAAGTTTATGTAAATCAAGGGGAAATCTCTATCACATATAAAGATATACGACTGACACGCTTATGATTTTTCTTTGTGTTTTTCTGATGAATTATTATCATTAATTTTTGAAGTGGAATGCATGAATTTGACCTTACTGACCTAGCCTCTTATCTCTTATGAGCATAATCTCAAAAACATTTCTCCTGCAAATCGTTAAATCATGTCTGCAAACCTGCTAAATATGCTATGGTAAACGATAATTCAAAGATTTAGAACATGTACCATTGATGCCCAAGTTGTAAGCTATACAGTACAGCTATATATGTTGTAGGGTAAAGCTATATGCAACGAATCTTCTAGTCAATCGAGTGCTTCATCCTTCATGCATACATAATGATTTTCAAATATGTCGAGAGATTTAATTATAAGTACCCTGCTGTGTTCATTGTTTGCGTATAGCGTGTTTGATAGCGCGATATCAAATATTTCCATGCATGTGAACAACGACGTATTCAATGTGCAGGTCAGGTCACTTAGCAAGGAGGAAGTTTAATATGACAGTATGCTTAATCTATTACGTTTCCAGTGTATTTGTATTTCAGTGGTTTTAAAAAGTCCAAATATAGATATATAAAACTTATTCTAAATGATTCGAAATTTTTTCTACTGTGTGCGATTTGAAAGAAATTACCTAACCAAACATAATTTTTAAAGGTACAGACTTTTTTGTGGAGTTTTTAAATTTTAACTATTACTATATACCAACTGTTTGAAGGCCCGTTCAAACCATTCCTATGTTTGATGAAAATTTTGAGTGAACTCAAACATTGACACAAGTCACACAACATGTTCCATCAAAAACGTAAGGTGATGATGGACCAACGTATTAAACTGGTTTGAACAGATCTTATCAGACCGAACTCACTGATTGGTTTGAATATACAGCAGTGAATATAAACAGGTGAAACCAGGAAATATTTTTATCCTGGATATGTCAATGCCAGTAGTCCATTGCCTTGTTCTAAAGCTGGAGTTAAACGAGCAACAAAATTGCTGCAACTTGCAACAAAATCTGATTTCAACGTATGTTAAGTAGAAATGTCGACACATGTTGTCTTGTGATTTGTAATTTATGTGTAAACATTTTCAATTAACATGCGTTGAAATCAGATTTTGTTGCAAGTTGCAGCAATTTTGTTGCTCGTGTAACTCCACCTTAAATCATTATGTACCTCTTTTAATAGGTGTTACTGAAGAACGGAAAATATATATATTATGTCGTCTGTGGTCTCACTGGTCTGAATGTACAACTGGACGCGATCAGGATTAATTGCAAGATCTGCTGCATATTATATCTTACTTCACGGGTGTGTATTGTGTAATCAAACGAAGAAAGTATCAATGAAATTAATCATAAATGTTCGCAAATTGTACAACTTCTCCTTGGAATTCATAAGATCCAATATGTTTTATAGCTGTATAAAAGCGAAAGTCATTCGCCATTGATTCGGCAAATACGGCGTCAATACTGGCTGACTAAAATTCGTCGCTTGGAAATTTGCAGTGAATTTACTATTCTTTACACATACGAAGCATGTTGTTACAGCAAAGGAATATATATGTTCCGTTGTCTACACTGCTGCCAACAATTGAATGTTTTTACAAATTGTATTTGAGCTTAGTACATACGTCGAGCGATTAATGTTTTGAAGCAATGTATTGAATGTAAACCGTGCCAGAGATGATGTATGTCAGCGGTGTCGGCAAAAAGCGGAAATGAGATGTCCACAGGAAGTAAAAGTGTCGTTGCTTTACCAGGAAAAATCGAAGCTTTACTTGGAAAATATTGAGTAAATCTACAACCGGTCTCGTTTTCACGGTGATGTATTGTTGCGTACGAAATAAAATGTCCACAGTTGAGGCAGCTCACGAACGCATCTCTACGATTCTCGTGTGTTGCTACCGTAAAAATGTTTCCTTGCCCGGTTTGCGATGTCAAATTAAACTCAGCAGAACAACGGCGGGCACATTGTCGTGGTAAGAATCATATTAAACGTGAAGAAGCGAGAAAGAAAGCCCAAGAACTCGGTACTGACTTTGATAGTACACCAGATCACTGCGATGTATGCAATGTTCCGCTTACTTCTAAAATGACGGCTATAGACCATTTCAAAGGCAAAATGCATCAGAAAAAGGTCAAAGCTGTCGAGGAGCAAAGACAGGGGTTCAAAAACTACTGCGAGATCTGCGAAGTTAGTCTTCAATCTCTGAAAGTTTCTGAGGCTCATTTCAACGGCAAACAACATCACAAACGGGAACGAAAGACCAACTCGGGGAAGGGACAAGGCAGGAAGATCCCGATAGAAAGAAAATCTATCAACTCTCGCACTTCTCGGCCCAGAACTGAAGATTTTTCGCCAAGTCAGAACATTTTTGGCGACGTTTTTGAAGAAACTGCGAAGAATTCCTCATCTTGGGAAAATCTAAATTGCGACAATGATACCGAGCCGAAAGATCTACTCGGCGAATTCAGAAGCATTCGTAAGTATAAGCCAACTAGATTGAAATTTGCCTGTCCAAATGAGCCTTACCCAACTCTTGTTTTCACCGTGTTTTAGCAAACTTTTTTTTAACGACATAAGGTCTAAAACCAAGGTGTCTTCACCTGCTAAATGTACCGTTTTTGTACCAAAATGTTTGAGGTCTATATAACGCGCGCACGTCTTTACATGCTGTCTTCGCCTTTCTATTCCAGACTAAAATACAAAATAACTGGAATTTCCCTCATTGGTGCATGTCGTTCGTTTGGACTGTAGGTTCTCAACATCCCAAAAGGAAAACTCGGCGTTTTGGTGAATCAAAATCAGAAAATGGAATTTCAGATCGTCATGAGGGTGTTACCGCGTCGTTTTATTAACATGCGTATAGCGATCTCGCCATACGATCTTACAGTTCTATACCGTTCTTTTCATAAGAAATATTTCGTGTTTTCATCGCAGCTTTTGCGCATTCAGTGATCTATCATTATTTAGAACATGGTTTCGTTTTTCGGGCACTGAAAAAAGGCGAATTTGCCATGTGGTCCTTACATACACGTATATATAAAATGGCTAAGCTTTTTGATGAAGGCGTACAGTTGCATCTCAAGGTACTTGCATGGGATTTCGCACTTGAAAATGTTTCTGCTTGCGTTTGCTTCATTTCTTTCGCGGCAATATGTTTCTGTGTATCAGTCCTGCGCAAAAAGCTTGAATTTGGTTATAAATGGAAATCTCCATAGCCATAGGAAATTGAAATGCGAGTGGACACTTTTTATTCAGCCTTGCATGTCCTAAAGTGCGTGTTTTGTACGTTTTTAAAATCATGAAAAACTTCGCATGAAAGGCGTTCGCAGTGTAAATGTAGAAGGGCATTTTGATGGATAAATGTACAGCAATGCGTATGGCTATTTTAATTGGCGATTTAATAGGGACAATAAGACGGGCATTTTGCAAACCTGAGGTACATAAAATGACATGTTTTTTGTCAAAGAGGCGTTGTCCTTTATCTTTGGCTTTGCTATAGGGTGACATATGATATGAGAAGAAAACATGATTTTAAAGAATAATATATGATATACATTAGTTCTTTCAGAGATGATACTTTAGCCCATAATTATTTTCCTGTTAAGTATAAGCAACGTTTTGTGGCAGGATTTAATAATATTTACTAATTTAGATTTTAGTAATAATTAACAATAGTGCAATACCTCAAAGGTCTAGAAACACTGTAGCTTTATAAATGTAGATGTTTGGGATTGCAATTGCATGAAGAATACAAAATATTTAATATGAGAAAGGTGTTTTTGCTGTGAATGTACAATATATTTTAGTCTATCTGTGAAATTTTTCAGTTGAATATATGTTTGCTGGGAAGGATGATGCAATAGGATCTTATAACCATGGAGGTTCTGTGATGCAGCTTTGGCAAAGTTGCAATTATATTATTTATATGGAGTAAGATTTATATTATCTCTAGTTCTAGAGTTCTCATCAGTAAATAAAATAGCCCTAACAAATCCAAGGGACATTGGAACATTTAGGTTTGATTTAGGCTTATACATGCATGGGGTATACAATATTTGTCATGAAACTTGCCCAAAATAGTTAATTAAACATAGTTAAACATCTTACTCCAAAATAGTTATTAATAAACATCTTATTTCAGTTTTTGCAGATAAAAACTAAATGAGGAAATTCATATATAGTATTATAAATCATTTTTGAAGCAATGACTTGTGGGGAGTTTATGTTGCATCATTTGAATGAAACCATATATCAGTGGCTTATGGATCTTGCCCAAAACTCAAAAGACTGTGTTTATACTTTCTCTCTGATACAAAACTGCTGGGGAAACTCGTAGTACATGTATGTTATCTCATTAAAACAATTTTGAGGTGATGCATTGGATTATAGGGATCTTAATCATGTTATATACTGGAGACTGTACATTGCTTCCCAGAGGTTGTTAATTTACTATACTATATATAGACCTTTGTAGACTAATATATTACATAGACTTTAAACTTCATATTTTCTTCGTGTCTATAAAAACTGTGGCTTTATTTAAGAAGGAACTATATATGCATTACATTATAGAATACGAAAAAGGGAATAGTAGCTTACATGTACCATTTGAGTAAATTATGATGACAAATTAATGCTTTATATTTTTGCCTTCCGCCAGCCTGCATGAGCCCATAGCTGTACAGTTTTAGCTGTATCAACTAAGAGGCTACTGTCTTTTAATATATAAATTGTAACTTTAAATAAAGGATAGTTTATTTTACATCGTTGTTATAATGTTTATGTTAAAATTTATTATTTTATTAGAAGTATGCATGCCTCACGACACTTGACTTGCCTTTATATGAAAACGCAGAGAATTTTCTCTACTTTTTGTTCTTGATTACTAAATTTTAACTTTTAAACTCAAGTAAAAGTAGACGTTTTACCATGCTTTGGAAACTATAAGTGTTTATGTTTTCAGTTTATATTTGCCCACTACTGACTGTACGTGTTTACATTTTATAGTTCGTATGCCAATGCTGTGCTATATTCCTATAATGTATCCATGTATAGGAGAAATACTTTATGGCAATGTTTTGTTATATTTTCGTTTATTACTATCTGGTAGACCTTGATATTTAAAGAAAATCCCTTATTGAACAAAATTTTGTATAATTTTTGAACTTTTAAGTTTTATAACAAAAATCTCCGCTTTCATAATATGGGCTCAGTGCCAAGTCTGTAAATATTTGGCCTACGAGTCCTCAAAAATTACGGGACTGAACCACTGAGTATTTTAATAAAATATAAAACAACGGGATGATGACTGAATCATAGTCGAAAGCTAGAACGCGATTAAAATTCGGAGTTACCGTTGTTTTATATTTTATTAAAATACTCAGTGGTTTCAATAAAGTCAAACGGATGTCTTTTCTCAAAATATAATGCCTAAAAATTACTAGACACCATAATTCATAAGTTATGATGTACAAGATAATGTTACTACTATAGTCTATGGTGTCTAGTAATGCATGCATGATTTGTTGTTTTGCTCTTTTATCACTACCCTGGATTCCAGAGCCTTCGACAGTAAATAATAAATTGAAATATTTACTGTCGAAGGCTCTGGAATCCAGGGTATTATTTTTATCACATTAGACATTAGAATAAAAATTGAAATACTGCTTGGTATTGGTTGAAATCGTTTTCACTGCTGATGTCTTTAATACTTGTCTTAGACGTGTCAGAATATTGTATTTAACATTAATAACACAAATTCACAATAATTTTTGGTCTAGTAAAACTGTAAAAGGTTTGTTTTGCTGCGCGATCGAATATACAAATACTACAAGTACAATATAGAACAAGACTTTAACAATTAGAACAAAATTTGAAATGTTCCTTGCTTAGTTTTAATTAATTTCTGTTGTTTATGACTTATGTTATTTATAGAAACAGGGGTGTTTCAACTTCCGACTTGAATTCTATACACAGATATTTTATATGTATTTTGCTTCGTTGTTGTTTTATAGTCAATGGCAAGTCTCTCAATTCTCCTGATACTCCGAATTCAGCAAGTTCTGAAACTTCCACAGAACATTTCTTTTCGTTTGATGATCCTGTCGTGTCTAACACATCGGTCCTAATTCCACTAAATACAAGCCATCCAGCAGTTCACGAAACTACGATTCCAGAAAGACAACTTCCAGTAGTCGAACCAATCTTGCCACCCAACGGCCTTACACCGTACTTCGTCTTCAACGGCGAAGATCTTCCCAAGGTTACAGAAAACACAGCACTGAGTAGCTTATGGGGATCTCTGGAATTGAACGAATCCTGCAACCCTACATTGCCTTTCCCAAGCACCGTGTTACAGTCTATGAGCGCCCAAAACGAACACCTCGTGCAAACACAAGCGGTAGTATATGTGTTAAGAGAAGCTGGTCAAGGGATTTCATCTGGCGATATTGCAACGAAAATGCCTGGACTCTCACCTAGCGATGTGAATTTGATACTAAGTGATCTTGAAAAGCATCATTTAGTTTTAAAGTCGGGCTATGCTCCTATCTTGTGGTCACTGGTAGGAAGTACTGAACATACTGCACCATCAAAACAACATTACAAAACATTGAATGGATTCAGTTCCCATCTAGAAGAAATACCATCTCCTAAACATCTGCAATATTTTGAATCATCGAAAGAATCATATTTTGATCAAAACGGGCAGAATAATTTCTCAACAACCGAAGCATTCACGGCGTTGACGGCGGCCATTTTGGCTCCTTGTTCGATAAGTACCACAACAATAGCACCCAGCGAAGGTGTTCGTCCTTACACGCATGTTGTTGAATCCAATTATACGACTACGACAACACACAGTGATATTGTTCGTCCCTACGCCCATGTTATTGAGTCAAACCTAGTGAATGTGTTTCAACAAAACATTTCTCTTACTGTCCACGAAATTAAAACAAAACTTAACTTCAGAGATGAGGCTAGACTGCTGTTCATGTTACAGAAACTGCTCGAACGTAATGTTATAGTCCAAGACGGCGATCAAAGATGGCGGCTTGCGAGCTCAACACGAAGCAATGTGGGGGTTATTGGTGAGGAACGTAAGCGAAGAAGCCCAGTGCAAAGCGGAAATGAATTATCGAGGGATAGAACACCATCACCTCCGAAAGAAAACGGTCATCGAATTCCAAATGGTTATCACACCACTGAAACTTCTTGTGTTTCAAACGGATTCAGCACTCCTGCTTTTTCTGCTAAAAACAATGGTCATCGAGTTTTCGATGGTTTTCACAATTCCGCTACTCCTCCAAACGAAAACGACCATTGTACACGAGTTCCAAACGGCTATCACACGTCTGAAAGCATGGTTCTACTGAAGAATGATTGTATCCAGGCTGACAAGCGCAACGGCCTTTGGCAAGAGATAAATAACTACGGAATGAATGCTAAAGGTGTTCAAAATTCACATCATGGGAACAGCAACAACAAGCAACATAACAGATCCCCACAGCCGTTACCCTTGAAAACCGACACAAGCGAAGTCTTGGAAGATCTGACGGGTACTCCACCCAAAGCGTACCAGAAAGAATTGTACGAGAAAGCCATGCAAGAGGACACAGTTTGTTATCTACCCTGTGGTACTGGAAAAGATCTTGTGATCGCTCAAGTTATTGCACATACGGTTATCTTAAACCCAACGAAAGAAGCTTTAGTTATTGTCCCTGATATTGTCAGTGCTCTGAACGTAGCTCAAGTTCTTCGTAAAGAGCTCGGCTCAAACAGTAAACGAAAGAAACTGAATGTTGCTTTACATGCAGGACAGTTAAAACAGTCCAGTGGCAAAGTACAAGTTAGAGTGCTCACATCTTCGACGTGTTTAGGATTATTAAACTGCGGTGCTCTTTCGTGGAAAGATGTCTGTCTGTTGATATTTGACCACGCTCTGATGTGTTGTAATGATGAAGCGTCAAAGACGATCCTTCATAAATACTACCTCAAAGCAAAGATGGACATTCGTAACGGACATGTTCCGAAATTGTTTAGTTTTATTGATTCCTCAACAGGCCAGGAGAACCTGGACGAAACGAAGCGAACGTGTGAAGATGTTTTGTCTTTAATGGGTGATGTTTCCCTGTCCTGTGCCACAGAGTCAGTGAACGAGCTTGAGCAAGATAAACACGAAGCAATGTTTGTTTGTGTCCAGACAGGTTTGAGTGAGGAAGAATCAAGGATGTTCTATCTTCTTGGAACTTATTTAAACCTCGTATTCGATAACTTAGGTGCTCAATGGCAGCCGCTGAACAGTTACAGAGAACTTCTTAAGATTTCATTCAAGGAGGGTTCGGTGATTAGTGAAGCTTTTGTTAAATTGATTCATTTAACAGGCCAGTCTCTAGAGAAACGTCTTCCTGCGTCTTGTTTGAAAACATGGCGTCATTATCTTGCTATCGGTGAAGCAATTTTTGCCTTACTCGAATGTGGAGAAGATCTCGCCAAAGAGCTACTGGTGAACTTGACACGTGAAGATTTTGGGTTTGCATGGGCCAATGATGTGGGATTGCCTGGCTTTGAGTTATCTCGACAATTGATGGAGAAAGAAATTCCAAACTGCGGTAAGTTTTAATTTATATTCTTGACTTTTGCCTTTTCTCTTAGATTTAGATATACATGCAGGCTGGTTTTTCACGTGAGTATGCATGTAGTTACTAATTGAATACTAGTACAGTATTACACACACTGAAATAAGTTTTATTTTTTTAGTTTTAAAATAAACTGTAAGTAAACGTCACTTCTCGTAGATTTTGTTGGGTAGAACCGTCCTGGAAATCAGTTTTCCTTAGTCGTTTTAAAATTTAGACAATTTGCCTATTTTAAAACAGCCTCAATTTAGATACGATCCTAACCCTAATTCTTATGACGTTATTTCTGGTTAGTAATAAGAGTTTAAAGTCACCCAACGAAGGTAGAGGCTAGGGTAAATAAAGATGATAGTATTAGTAGTAGCATAAATATATGCAGCCAGCTATCATTCTGAACAAACCCCGTGATAAAATTCAGTATTTTAAAGTTGTTTTTGCCCAGATTATAACATGGTCGTTCAAGCAAACACTCTAATATCGCATTTTTTGATATTTTTGACTAGGTTCCAGTCTGTCCTACCCTCGCGGTTCTGGTTTACGTGCACTTCTTGAGCAACTGATGATTATGCAGTGGGAGAATGCGCGTGTCTCGTCTGAACGACCGCTGGCTTTAGTGATCGTCAAACTAAACAAAACAGCCAAGATCTTAGCGAACTATTTAGCACGATGTCCTCAACTGGCCAAGAGAAATGTCAAGACGACTTTTGTTGATGGTCAGTGTCTATTGTCATTATATTTGGGGTTAATCATCCTAACTTGCAGCTTTAATAGAGCTAAGCTGAATTACGACGGACCCAGCTCAACCTAGTCGAGTCGAAGGCTTTCAAAGGGAGCCTCTTCAGCCAACTTATGACTCATGTCTGATCGCAGAACACAGCTACGGTGGAAGGGTCATTTTGTGGGTTATTCTTGTAGGAAACCGGAGCACCCGAATCGAGAAAACCCAAGCACTTTCGATAGAGCGTTGACCGACTCTCTGATTTCAGAGGTGAAAGGCGCTTGCTTTGACGTTTGTGCCACCAAAGCCTGGTATGTCCGCGTAATCCGTTCCAATCTGCTGAAAAGCCGTACATTAGGACAAACCATATTTTCCAGCATTCATTTCATCCTTGTATTTCTTGAATTTATCCTGCTCCTGTGGTAAAATAAACTTCTCAAACAAGTTGTAACTAAGTTTAGAGGCTTATATGATCAGAAAGTTTAAATCTCTTAACATCATAATGCAAACCTGCAAATGACTTACCGATCGAATAATTTGTAAAATAAATAAGTCCAGATCGGGATATTGCATTGTCTTTTCATTGTTTTGAAAACCCCACTGTTCCTCATACAATCCATGCAGCCACTCATTTTGACTTACTTAGCAATACAAAGGCCCAATAGGCAATTCCAGCTTTTAAGTTATGCGCGCAGGGGTTGACGGGAAGGTATCATATTGCTGATTATGCTAAAAAATTTCAATAAAAACTGCCGAAACAACCGAAATATTTCAATATTTACAAGTATAAGCTATCACTCCGTGTTTACACGGCCGTCATTTTTATTTTTCAGCATATAATCAGCAATGTGATACCTTACTTCCGATTGTCCCCTACACGCATAAACTAAAAGCTGGAATTGCCTATTAAATGTATGATATATTATTACTAATAAGTTCTTTGAATGTTTGCATGGCGATAAAATATAATTGTAAGCTTTGCAGTAATAAATTTACGTGGTGTTTCCACAAACAAAAACAATTATATTATTACTAACTTGCAAAGTTCTTAATGAGTTACGATTTCTATTCTATATTGTACTTGTTTAGGTTCACGATCTCACCAACAGAAGGCAGTGATGTCAGCAATCAAACGACGTCAATATCAAGTGATTGTCTCAACAGATAACATAAAACAAGACGAGTTGCCTCACTGCGAGTTAGTTGTTCTTCTAGATCAGCCCACCTCAGTATACGCTCTAGAACAGCTCCGGACAAGACGTGCTACGAATGTCGTCACGATATGTCGTGATGATGACGGTGAAGACCGTATGAAAGAACTGTTAAGAAGAGAGGAATTAGTTGAGAAAGCCATCGCCTGCATCAGGACTGGTGCAACATGATAGGAATGTACATTGAGGGATTTTGTAGTTGATATGAAGGTGCACCTATCACTATTACAAGAGCTGGCACAACGTGATATTAATGGTACATTGAGGGATTTTGGAACCTCAAAGCATTTTACCTTGGTTGTAAAAGTTAATATGAAGGTACAAGACACTGACTCAAAATACTTTACTTTCAGTAATTTATTCTTATATATATATATATATATATATATATATATATATATATATATATATATATATATATATATAAGGATATATATATATATATAAGGATATATATATATAAAGATCCACAATAATAATAAGCTGCTGTGGTTTGTATTTGAACTACCTGAAAAAAAACAACACATGGCATTTTCTGTCGTCACGAGCTTAGTTGATATTTGATAATGGAAGTTGTTATACAGTTAGTGTGTCAAAACCGTGTCACGTGCCGGTCCACAAAACGTCATGTTCGGGAACCGGTCCGCAATGAAACATTTATTGACCGGTCAATAATAAAATGGATGCAATACGCATGCGTGTCAACCATGAAGTTCCAAAGTTCCTTTTTTAAACTTTTTACTAAACATTTACGGCGTTCCATTTATCCAGTTTTGGTTTCAAATTAAGTTCACTCCAATAACCGGTGAATTATTCATACTTTGGCATATATAACAAAACACTTATTTACTGAGACCTCGGGAAAGCATTGTGTTTTGTGGCCCCTCGACCGCCGTTGTTGCGGCGGCGGTCTCGAGTCCACAAAACACACTGTTTCCCTCGGTCTCAGTAAATAAGTGATAATTAATTACTGTATATAATGGAAGCTAATTACAGCCTTGCCTTGCAACGTTGAAGTTTTTCAGGTAGTTCATGGCAGTTTATTATAGATTCTCCCTACACCGGACCTCTTTAGGTATCAATTTGATATCCAACGGTCTCTTTAAATAGATCCAACATTTTTGAACCAATAAGTCCCAGCATAGTTTGACGTTATTGTGAGATGAAAAGTTAAACACAACAAATACTGATTGGGCAAAAATATAGGATACAATTAAACAGTGTCTTGAGTGTGGGGTTCCAACGATGAACAATAATTTTGAGGGATTTGTACGGTCAAACTACGTTGTTATATTTTTTAGGTAGTTTAATCCTGTAATCCCTCTAATTAAACAGTTTTTTCAAATACATGGTAAGAGCATGTCCTGTTCAATTTTGTGGTCGTTGCCATAAACATTGCATTTGCTCAATTTTCTCCTTTCATGAGGATTTTTAAAAACTAATAGAGAGGTTCAGATTTGACTTCCACTACTGCTACCTCTCACTGGCTTAGTAAACATCTGATTGGTTGATCGGATATATAAAACGCATCTGATTGGCTAATGGTCCCTTAATGGTAGTGGTCGTCAAATCTGAACCTCACTAATGTTATCTTGTTTTAAAGACCAAAAATCTTCATGAAACTATAGAAGGTGTGGGAAAGCAATGCATTATATCAAAATGATCGCTAGTTCCCAGACCTTCTATTGTTTTATAATATGTAAATATATATAAAGTAAAACTAACATTAGACGTAGAGATATTTATCAGACGAGTTTGAAAGAGAAGGCATATAAGTACAGACCTACACATTTGACTGGATTGACTATCAATTATGTTAAAAACTAAGGGATGTAGCTTTCTAAAGCACTGTGTAGCTTATAGATAGCCTAGTCCAGGCCTTCTCGCGTGACTGGATCGATTTTGAAACCCTTGTATAGTAAGGTACCACCCTAAAATAGTAGGCGGAAGCGAAAAGGCGAGGATCTAGGCTGGGTTCATGTTTGGGCTAGCATTTGGTAAGAATGACATCACATGGGAAATGAAGGGAGATGAGCGCATGTGACGTCATACTGACCAAATGCTAGCACAAAATTGCCAAAACCAGCCGAGTAACGGTCTAGGCCGGACCAATTGGCTGGACCTGGCCCTAATATATGAATGATGAATCTTATACATATAAATGAATTTGATGTTTTGTCCCTTTTTAACAAGTATTAATTGTGACTGACTGTCGTGACGAAAGCGTATTCGCCGGTGTACAATAGTCTGGAACTATCTTGGATATCGTGCTGGATACAAAACAGTCTTAATTAATTGATTGCAAAGATATATTGTAGGCTCTGGAATCTCAACTTGTCTTAAGACCGATTTACCAACCCAACCTCCACAGGAGGGAAGTGCCTGGGAACGAGGTTGTTACCATCCCAGTAGAATGACAGTAAGGCCTACTGTACGTCGATCATCTTGACATGTTGCGACAATTAAATTTATGATAGTGTAGAAAAGTCCCTCGTTACACCGCCTCCGTTTCAATCCGTGATAAGGGGTACTCGGCAAATTGGCTTAGTAGCCTTCTCAACTCTAAACCTCTGTCTTAACCCCGAAACCTGCATTAAATTTATATAAGATTTGTTTAAAGTTATTTAAAGGTAAATGTCCCTATTGACATCTTCACGACAGTTACGACCAAATGGGCTTAATCCTCCTGTGTGTTTTCTCTTATCACAACTCGTCTTTAATACATCTCAACATATTAGAGTATAATAAAGTATAACTTCATATTTTAATAGTTACTACTGTACGACTAAAAGTTAATCCGTTGGGTTTTTGTATGTAACAATAGTTCTAGTTTTGTTTGAATATTGACTATATATTACCTTATTGTGATTCATCTGTTAATTATAATTGATCAAATAAAATTTTAAAGAATGAAATCTTGTGTGACATATTTGCGCGTACGAACTGTCCAATGCAAAGCTTGTTTCATGATCAAGATAGTCATGCCTAGCTCTGTACTCTGTAGCCCAGCTCAATGCTACAGATTTTGAAATTGGGCTAAAAAGTCACATATAGGAATAACCTTTTACATTGTACTGTTTTACTTTGCTTTAAAACACTAGTCTATCTTAGAACCACATAGTTTTTCTCGTGCGGTCGTTACCGTATCCCACGACATGAACGCCGGAATATGTTATATGAACCGCACGAAAGACGCAACTTGATATCGTAAGAAATGTTTTTCTGTATAACACTGCAAAGTAACCCAAAAAAATTTTTCTTGTGCGTATATGTATATCATCAAGACTTAGTGTAAAATTATGTTGAAACATCGACTAGTAAAACCATTGAAATATGTCGCAGTTTACATAATGCAACATTTCGTCATCTCTTCCTGTTTTACCAGGAATCCTTCGCATGGTTCGCAGAAAACGGTCGTTTTCGTGGAAGATGGCTGATCACGCATTTCATTAGAAAACCGTTGAAATGTCGCTTTTCTCAAGAATTACTCGGTTTAAATACCCTTTAGGGACAGTTAAAGGTCACTGGGTTGTAAACTAGTAAATAGGGGTAACGTTTGTTTGAAAAGAAAGCGTAAAAAATCCAATTCAACTAAATATAGGCTTGTCGCCAAAACTCGTCATTCAGGTCCCGATCGTATCACGATCAGCTTCATTTCAAAACAACGCAATTCCCTTCTTGTTTTTTTTTTCACATGAGATTTATTTACTCCCTTGTAAACTTGATGTTCTTTTTACTTCAGAATTCGACATTCTACAGTATAAATTACGTTATGTTAAGAAAAAATTGTTATTCAATTTTACCCGTAGTCCATATACATATTCGACCTGTTCCGCTGTTCGGAATTGAATGTCGAAAATATTGCATTGCTTTATTCAAGATTAATAAATATTTCGCAATTATTGTAGAATGTAGAAAACAACTACATACCCGCTAATAAAACAGCCAACAATCTTGTAGCAATACGAGTGTTCCTACCAATCCATCTTGAGACAATAACGAAGAGCGCTCAACAATGGCTCAACCACCTTCGGCGGTTCGGCCGCTTCGGCCCAACTCTGACTTACTCTGACGTCATCACAACTACTGCGGTATGCCATTTCCAGGCCCCCTTGCATTGCCTGAGGCAATTAGTGCCCACCAAAGTCAGCTTTCTAGTTTTACGTTGCTGGGTATCAGTAAGCGTACAGGACAGCAGATGGAGGTCATCATTTGTGTAGTGGGAACAAGAAAGTTAGACTACATCTGTCAATTTTATTTATTTGCCACCAAATACAAGATTACAACATATTTTCTCGACACGAAAGAACTCGTTGTTCCGTCAAAGAAAGCTGCCAAATTTAATGAAGACAACCAAGGAATAAAATGCCCTTCGAAACCTATATGCTGTAGTAAGAGTTTTGCACCCCCGGAAAAGATCGCGCTTAGCCTTAGGACGCTATCCACCGGATACAGCCTAGGCTATATGGCCTTCTATTTGATCTATTTCAGCCACTGTTTCAGCAAATTTCAGCGCTTTTCACGTGAGAAGACTGGAACCTAGCATTTGGGCGGCGATCGATTAACAACCTACAAATCAAGTGCCGCCTGCCGAGTAAAGGCCCTAGGTCATCCTCGTTCCCAGGGCTTCTCGGCTGCCTGCGTTGGGTCTAAACTGCACCGGATAGTGATTTTTTCGACCTTTCTGAAATTGACAGTATAACCAAGATGACAGTGCATGAGTGCAGTAACTATATATTTATGAGGTTTTTTCATATTAATGGTGTCGGTGAGGACCATATCTGTAGTTTCACAGTTTTAGGCAATTTTACGAAGGTTCAAAAAATCACTATCCGGCCTTCATACAACCGGTACAGCCGGCTCCAAATCCAGGGGAGGAGAAGTTATCACGTACTCTTCGCACGAGTCAGAAAATCAGTAAAGAACCAAGTAAAGATGAGACCCAAAACACCGCAGTTTTCTGACATCGGCCTCCCGAACCAGAGAATGAAAAGGCAAGATAAAAACCATGGATACAAATTTTTAATCTGCCTTTTGGTTTGGACGAAAATTTTAGATAATCCACAAAGTAAGATTGACCGACAGTTACATCTTGCAGGGTTCGTAGTCTCCAAGACCAAAAAATTTCCAAGACTTTCAAAGATTTTTTCTGCCTATTGTCAAAGACTTTTCAAAGACCTTTGCGAGCAATCAAGTGTCGAAAAATGCGATGTATAAGCACCATTTTTACCAGGTAATTAGTCCCGTCAAATCACATCCTAAAATGCACTTTTTCGTCAAATTTTTCTTCAATCAGTCTACTTTATTAGTTAGAAAATAATCACTAAAGAATTTAAAGACTTTTAAAGACTTTCTTCGCTTTTTCACACACTTCAAAGACTTTTCAAAGACCTTAAAGACCTGTATTCAAATTTAAAGACTTTCAAGGATTCCAAAGACCGCTACGAACCCTGTCTTGGCATCTCGAGGGACATTTTATCATTCTTTTCTCCCAGGGGCGGGTTGTTCAAAAGCCGATTAGCTTAACCTTAGGTTAACTTCAAATTCAAAGTACACTTCCTAACAGCTTGTTTTTAAATTTGGGAATATTTCTTCACAAATCATGTCTGGATCAATAGGAGTTTTCTTTTCTGACATTTTGAAATAAATGGACATGAAGAAATACACAAACTAAAACAGTGAGTTAAATTTTAAACCAGGATTAGCGCTGATCCACCTTTGAACAACCGGCCCCTGTAATCATCAGTGATCGATTCATCTTCATCTTACTCCTCAGTCTTTTCATTTACTTCAGTTTCTTAGGCAGGGCATACTGTAGTCACTGTACTGCATACACTATCCATTCCTTGTCTGTCTTCGTATTGTCATTACGTGTCAACCAGCATATAAACTTTCAATTTCAGGTGCAGTAATAACTGTATCTTTACTGTTTAGACTTTACTACATGCTTCTCTTGTCTGTAACTTTTTGTAGATATCAAGAATTATTTGAATTTTTACACTTGGTCGGCAGGAAATGCAGTCGCATGTTCAATATTGTCGAATTAACAATCTGCACAAAATAGCAGCATGTTGTGGGGAATTGCTGTTAAGTAATTTAGTCTCGCGCGCACGATATACGTTTGTTTCGTCATAATTAGATTAGGGGCCGACCATTTAACTTTTGAGGGG